>JAVDPK010002771.1:888445-903198 GCA_034780415.1 Cichlasoma orientale | reverse complement strand
CCTGATCCAACACACCTGAATCAAATGGCTGAATTACCTCCTCAGTATGCAGTCAAGTTCTCCAGAGTCCCGCTAATAACTTCTATATTTGACTCAGGTGTGTTGGATCAGGGACACATCTAAAACCTGCAGGACACCGGTCCTCAAGGCCTGGAGTTTGACACTCCTCCTTCACGAAGACTCTTGGTGGTTTTATTACCTTTTGGAAGGTAATAATTAGTTTTTAAAAAAAAAGGTTTTAACTAATTTTAAACAGGATTTTTATAAAAAAGTTGATTTTTAAAGTGATTTTAAAGCTGCAAAATATGCAAGCAAAAATGCTTTTAAAACACAAGATCACAAGATCATGTATTGTAATAAAAGTATTGCACTTTTATTACAGTTTTATTTGTTGGTTATTGCACATGCAGCTGCCCAGTAAAGAAAGCCGATTAAGCGATGAGCTCCTACTGTAAATGGCACTCGCCATTCTGAATAGTTACGTTAGATAGACAGGAAATGGAATAAAATAAAACATAAATAAATAAAAAGGAAAAAAAATAAATGGAGGAAATAATACAATTAATAATGAAATTGGTCTCAACAGTTTACAACAATTTATAGATTATAATTGTTGCCCATATTTTTTCAAATATTTGTTGCTTTTAGTGAGAATAAAAATAACCGAGTTATTTATTTATTGATTATTTATTTGATTAGTAATTTTGTCAGTCTTGGTCTTCCACACTTAACAAATGAGGCACGCTGAATAAATATGAGAATCCTGTGATTGCCTTCAGTCCGAATAACAGTAGCCTATTTTACTGGTACCTGTATGTAATAATACATACAGCTCTCCAAAAAAAGGTCACCTGTGTTGGAATCCACTTCTATGTTTTTAACATCCTGCAGTGAATAAACAAGAAACCCAAACACAGCAACACAATATGTAGGCTAGTACTAGTAAATTACACCGTATATTCATTCCGTGTTAGTACACCGTGGCTTTATCCCGCTGGGAAGGGTAGCAGGTGGCCATTTAGCGGGTAACCTCCCGCAGTAACAAGTGAGACATCGGTTGACAGTCTCACCTGTTGGCCACACGGCTGTGCTCATAGACCGTTCGCCCCCTTGGCCGTGCTATTCCCCTGCGCATGCGCTTTGCGTTAACGGAGCGGAGACCATTTCCTTCCAGCAGCAGGCCTCGCAGAGCTCCACTACGCACACATAGAAACACACACATATGCGCTCTGAGTACAGACAACAGCCGTCAAAGCAAAGCCACGTTTGGGATTGTGTACTCTTAACACCGCAACACCTGGATGCCCCCCAACCGTAAGAGTCATTCTAATGGGTGTTCATCGCTAAACTGCGGCAGCATATGGTCGACAGCACAGTGATATCTTTTGGGTGAGTTGCCCACAGCGCAGTGATTGTTTTGTCTTGGGTTTGTTGCTGCTGCCGCTGCAACACGGGGTTTTAGCACAGGGGTGGCTCGGGATACACACCACACAAGGAATGTCATTACCGGATTTTATATTTCGTTTTGGGGGCCAGGTTTTACTTTACATTCACTAAAAAAATGAATGTGCTTCTCGTTACAGTCGGGTGCCGCTGAGAACTGCTAATCTGAATGGGAGCGTTAGCTTTAGCTGCTAGTTAACGAGCAATGTAACGTCACGAGATCCATTATCGGACGCAATTCAGCGTTATGCTAGGCTTTAACAGATTTTACTTACAATTCCTGACTCCTCCCCAATACAGTCATATGGCTTGACACTACAGCAGAAGACGAATAAAGAAAAGCAGCTGCTAAAGTTATATCTACCTTGTTCGTTTATGTTATGTTAGATTTTTGCGCCTGTGTCGAAAATCTTCCAATCACCAGCTTTTCTCTCATCTCCCATCTGATTCCATAGTCGGACACCTTGGTCGTGTCTTGGGATCTTGACCATTTCCTTTGACAGTCTTTGTCTGTGGAAACGCTGTGGTGCAGTACTGCAGGAAAGCGTAAATGTTAAAAACCTGGGTTCACAAAAACAAAGAACTGTACACCATTGCTTTACAGGCAGATGCGCCGTTTTTACAGTTTGTGTAACATGTGGTGGATCTAAGGGTAGAGGTAGAGCAAACGTGTTGTTGAAATTACGACCCTGTGCACAAATACTATGGCCTGGCCTTTTTGTATTGTTCAGCGTTTTACTGGGAATTGAGGGCGACAAAAGACTGGTTCTATCCGATAATGGATCCAGTCATTTTAGCCTCCTCCGCGTTGCATTAGAACACAGAATCGATCTGAGGTCCAGCCCCTTTCCTCAGGAAAAAACTGATCCGTATCTCTTGTGTTTTAATATAAACTGGCGACCATCCTTACTAACTTTAGTGTCTTGGGTTTTTAGGGGAATATATGCGACTGTAACCAACGGTGTGGAAGGAACTAATGATGGCAAATGGCTATAAGAATACTTGGTTATACTGTGATACTCTGTTTGTCCCACGGGAAACTTGTTTTTCTCTTGGCATGGCTCCACGGGGAGGTGCAAGGTCAGGTTAAACTACAGAAAATCATCTTGGAACTAGTACAGCTCCAATGTCCTGCTCAAGGACACATTCACGGGTTTAAGGAAACGAGTTGCATTATCAACAGCTGCAATATTAATATTTCAGTGCTATTAGTAGTTTATGAAATTGGCCAACATTATGATGTATCTTGTCCCTCCAGCTTTGACATTGTATGCAGATTCCACACACGGTACTTCAAGACAACTGCTTGAAATATACATACTTTTGCAAGCCAAGGCTTGACTGCCAATTGCAGTATTTGTACTTTACAGAGTGTCACTGTGTAGTTTAGGTGAAAACTAACTTATGTGCTTTGTAGTAGCAACCCTAATCAGTTCTGATCTTACTCCTCGGCTGTTTTCATCTTATGATTAGTGTATTATCTCCATGCCTGTGCTTGTTTTATGACATGTTAGCGTGATGTGGTAGCTTGAACTCTCAAATATCATCTATCCAGATCTCATTGCCCATTTTAATAACCGATTCCCTCAGCAGGTTTGACCAGTGATTAGCCTTTGCATTTTAATCTGGATGGAGGCAAAATGACTGTCTGATTGGATAGATACCTTACACATTTTGCTTTGCACTTTAAACTGCACAACTGTGTTTTTGCATCTATATTATGTAAAAAAAAAAAAAGTCTTATCAAAAACAACTTGTAAGAGTAAATGTTTCTTTCTTTGCTCTCAGAGAGTTATGTTATTTTCTTCCTCACTTGTCTCATCTCCTGTGCTAGTTACCGTGAGTACACAGTGCTGATGAAAGCAGCATAAAAGCTTCTGGTTTTCTATTAAATAAATCTGTTACCAAGAGTGAGATGGGAGTGCACAGGCTTGGCATTCATTATCCCCAGAGGAATCTGGTGATCCAGACTGCAGCATGTTAGGAGTCCATATGTGGTGTCTGTCAGGAATAACCTGCTGCCCATAAGCTGGAATGTCCAACATAATGCCCCGAGGGTCCCTGCATGTAAAACTTTATTTCATCTAAGAATTCGTTCAACTTAAATGTTAGAAAAATTTAGATCAAGCTGAGATTGTTTTGAGAAGTGAGGTCACGCAGCTCTTTATTTGTAAACTCTCACACATCTAGTAAGTTGGCCCACGCCTCACAGATAGAAACCTTTGACCACACTCAGTTCTCTCCCTCCCTATCTTCTCTTTGTCAATAGCTTCTTCCCCATCGCACTGAATGACTGAAGGCTAGATCAGAGTACTCTGATTGAGGTGCAGCTTGACGAGGAGTAGAGGTGACAGTACAAGCCCGCAGGCCTGGATACACGTTGGCTCTTTTCTGTTTGGCGATGAGTTACAAGAAGGGGGGGAAAACGCTGTCTGCTTGATCCCTAAATCTGCAAGGAGCTGATCTGTGTTACTGTCTCATGTTAAGCTTTGTGCCTGGCTTATGTGCTCAGCAGGGAAGTAATGGCTCCTCTGTCTTTACACTGACCATCTCATTGCACATTTGAAGCCTGTCCAAGGCCCTGCTGACCTCAACACAATGACCTCGTTTAGCTGTTTTTTTTCCCCCTCTAGACTCTTCTCTTCAGCGCATGCTGTCTCTTTAATCAGCAAGTCCAACAGCAGAGGAGGGATTTATTGTGGTGACTGGTGCAGAGCTTAACAGTATACTGACTAAGAATGGAACAGTTATTGGTTACTGTAGTAAAATCCACCAGTTAGTATTACTGTTTCTAAATAAATCTGTTCCTGATTAGCGCCCCTAGGAAAAACTTACTGTAAATACTGTCAATCAAGGTTAGCAACAGTCTGAGCATGCAGCATGGGCTTACTTAAAAATCTAGGAAAGCATGGCTTTAGTTGGTGACAGCACTAAAGATATTTTTCTACTTTAAACATATTTTATATTACTGTGTTGAATCCCGGTTGTGTCAGTACTTTTTTCAACATTTTCAGCACTTTTTATCAGTACTGTGGTGATACTGATAACTCTGATATGAAATGTTTGTACCGTTGTGTCTCTAATACTGACACTCGTGAGCAACAGGATTTCACAGATGGTGCAAGGCACAGTAGGCTCTTTCACATCACTCTGCATGGATGAATTCATCATCAATTATTTCATGGCTGTGTTCATTTCAGCATCCTAGTGTAGTGTGTTAGTAGCTGTAAAATGAAAGAGCACCGAGATGGTAGCAGGAAACGATCCTTTGTGTCCAAACACGCTCAGTGTGGTGTATTTTGTGTCTGCTGTTTTTGGTGTGTGCACCTTCTGAGTAATGCCTTTTTATTGTAGATCTTGCAAGACGCAAAGCGGCAAGTCATGCTACAGTCCACTTGAATAGAAGGTGATAGAAACTGAAACTGGCAGCACATCTGCACTGCATCTGCGCTGCTTCCCCTTTTTAGGTGCATCATACAGTATTAGAGCACACAACTGTGAAGTGAACAACAGATTCATTGTGTCTCAGCTGGCAGGTGATTTAAATGTTCCTCATATGGATACCAGGTAGAACTAACTGGCTCGCTGGCTCTTGTTAATGATACTACTGTATTGTAGTGTAAAGCAAATATAAGTACTGTTTACTGCACGTGTTAGGAATTCAACTGATAAGATATTGTATTAGCATTTTTCATATTCTTATTTTGATCAATCGGCTAGTTGTATAGTACACAAAATGTCAGGAAGAATGAAAACCCAAGTCTGAACTTGGTGTCTACAAGTCTCAGTCCAAAACCTGAATACATTAAATTAACTATTATAAGGGATTGATCAACAAATATCTCAACCTTTCAGCTCTTTATCACACTCTTTTTGAATGAGCACACAAAGCCAATCTTATACATTTATGAAGCTGGATCCCAAAAACCACAAAATTGATGGGACTCAACAGAAAAACATTGATCTTTGTTGTAGGTAAATGGTCATCTTATTTGTAGATAGGCCAGTAACAGACAACAAGGCCAATATCAGTTGATTTGCTGGGTTTTCTTTTTTTAACCTTCAGAGGGAAAAACCCAAGGGATTGATTTACTAGTGGACACTCCACTTCCTCTTATTTTGAAAGTTCAGTCACTGCTAAGCAGCTACTACCAGGCCTTTCTTTCATGTCTTTCTTCTAATGGCAGGGTATCTGGTTACTCTTGTGGCGGTCTTCAATGTCTTTTAATTTTCCCACCAATGAGTTTCTCATCCCATGGATTCCAGCCCAGGTGTCTTGGACTATAGCTGGGAAGTATAGTACTACTCTGGACAGGCTCTGTGATCCTGAGGGCTGCCCTAACCAAAACCTGCAGCAGGTGTAGAGCTGGTTCTTGTGCTACCGCACTGAGCTCCATAATGATGCAGAGGAAAAAAGGGACAAGCTGCATGCTACAGTCCAAGGCCATTAAGTTGGAGTTGGACCAGGTTGATAAACTCGCTGGAGAGGCAGCTGCTTATATTAATTTGTTAAATAAACCATGCTATGCATCCCTTGAGAGAAAAAAAATACTACAGTCATAATACTCGGCTCAGAATACTTTGTTCCCCGTTTTTTTTCACTATTACGTCTTATGTGGTCTATCCCCCTGTGCTGTAGTAGAGACAAACCCCTACATCCTCTCCCTCCTACTGATCATGCTTCCCAGTAGAATAGTGGCATTGTGGCAGCCGTCTTGCGTGCAAACTCAGCTTGGCTTTTCCATCTGGGCAGCGGCTGGACAGCTCCTTGACGACCGGGAGCCTTCTACCGCCACGCCTGCTGGCTAGCTACACAATGCAGGCAATGAGGAGAGCTGTAGGCCTGACACATGCCTTAGTCTTTCACCTCGCCCACAGGCTCCAGAGATTTCCTACTGGGAACTGTTTGACAAAAGGATAATGATATAATCCGACATTTTAGCGTTTTCCTGTTTGCCTGTTCACATGCTGCTTCTGAACCTATAGTACTGTTAGCCACAACCACGAAAACGGTTTTGTTTTCATTAATGTAGTCGTTCTCTGTACTTGCATTGTACGATGAGTCATGCTGTTCTGTCCGTAAATATCTTTTCTGGTTTTATATGTAATCTTCCTGTTTGCGTGGTAGCTTGCTTGATACATTTAAGAGGTATTGCCATAGGTAAAGAAGCTCGATGACATACCCATCAGTTCCTGTAAACCATTTTTAACATGAAGTAATTATTTAGAAACGGCGTGGTAAAGAATCCCTTGGGTCCAAAATGAAACTGCCAAATAACTTGGATGTGGCCTTGCCATCCTTCAATACACCACCTTAGTTTACCAAGAGCTGCCTCATGGTGCAAAGTAGCAAACACAATGGTTGGTTATTTAAGCATTAGATCAGCTCAATGACATCAGTTTGTTTTGGCTTTTGCACGAGCTGATTTGAATTAATGAGGAGAAGGAAATGTGGTGGCTGTGGGAAACAGTCGGACACTTCCTCTTTAAGTGGAATCCTGCAGAAGAGATCAGGACTGAATGTTTCACTGCTGGTGTAAGGCCTGTTTCATGTGAGTGATACTGTATGCTATTGTGTTTTTGTGTTTGTTAAATGTTTATCAGTAAAATCATATTATGTTCTCTTGCCTCATGAATGTCAGAATATTCAGCACAGGTTCATTTACCTTATACACAGCTAAATTCACTGATTCACAACCCTAGCTGTTTAAGCTAGGGCTGTGAAAAAAAATCTATACTCAAATACTAATCAATATGAAAAATTAATATCAGTTTAAATAGTCATTTGCCACAGTGTCAGGACCAAAAGTGCCATCTTTGCCTCCTCCAGTTCAGGCACCACTTCAAACAGCATTGCTGCAGAGAGGCAGGCGCACAGGCCCTCCCCTCTCTAATAGCTGAGGTAGTTGACATTCACAGCACTGAACAACACTTTAGGAGAATTTTTGAGAGGTCAGTAAAGCTCCCGTTTCAACAACACTGAAGTATTAAACGGTGTGCTGCACACGTTAACGTTAGCAATTTAGCTATTCCTAATTAACCAATAGCCACATTAACCGTCTTGTATTATTAAGGTTAGCGGCTAAAATGAATAATAAAACAATAATGTTAATGTGGGAGCTAGGCAGTAAACATTATCGATCCTGCCCATCTGTAACACTAATTGACATTTAATTATGCAACCCTATTTGCATAATTAACATAATACTTTTTAGATACATATAATCATGTTTAAGTATCATGTTTCTCCTACAGTTCCAAATTGAAACTGAGAAAAGTCTACCAGCAACTAAACAGAAGCTTTTTTACTTTTTGCACTACCTAAGGGCATCTTAAAATACAGATTTATATGTAAACTTTTTTGTACCACATCAGACCTGCTATCACTACAACATCCAAACCAATAACTATGGGTGCGTACTGAGATAAGATCTTATTAGCATTCAATTTTCTGTGTTTTCTTTTTTCTTCTTTTTTTTAAAGTTATATTTTCATGTGAAACGGTATCGATAGACATGATTGTACTTTAACCCCTTGTTTTAGGTTGATTTCGTTATTTCATCTGGGAAAGCTAGTAACAGTCTTGAGATATTTCAGGAAAAAAGGCATAATGGAATGCCTAAATTGAAAGACCATATTGTAACAGGGAACTGTTTGTGAAATTCTTTGTCTATACAGATACTGATTAAAATAAAAATCTGGCCAATATTTATTTCCCCCCTTCAGTCCATCTTCATATTCAGATTTTCCTGATCATGTATCCAGTTTAGGTTCCTGGTGCCAAGAAGACAATCATATTTTTGAGCACGTCGCCAGATCATTGTCACTATATCAGAGTAGCTTAATATCTCCAATCAAAGGTTTAGGTCATAATTTGAGCTAAAGGGTTTTTGTTGCAATACAGTACATTTATTTGACAATTTTTTTTGTGTACGTGCCTTTCCATCTGGTTGTTCCATCTATAATCTAACTAATTTGAATCCACCAGGTTACGTGATACATGTGAAAATTGACAATTATGTCTCCATGTGGGTGAGGGGAAAATGTTCTTCAATACAGCTTTTGTGCAACTTGACATTGATTTTTTTTTTTCTCTCCCATGTGTCTGTAACTCTATTCTTCCAAACTATATTGCCTTATTTGGTGTTTTGATGATGTTGAACTTTAACACATTGATCTGAAGGTGTTCAGTTGGGTTGAGAAGTAGTGACTGTGAAGCTCATAGCATGTGATTCACATCATTTTCATACTCATCAAACCACTCATTGACCCTTGGTGTCCACTTCCTGGAAAAGACCACTTCCATCAGGATGGAAAGTTTAATCATAGGATAATGTTTATGAATCAGAGCTACTGTGTATTGATTTGTAGTAACCTTTCCATCTAAGGACCATAAAATGCTGCCAAAAAATGCTTCCCACAGCTTAAAGGGGGGGTTAAGGTTTTTCTTTGATTTGTCACCTCTCTGCTGTATGTCCTGTGCGTTGAGATGCGTTATCCTTTGTCGCAGCATCACTGTCAGGCTCATGAACATTAAAACTGATCTAAACTCTGAATACAAGCTCCCCAGCCAAGCGAGAAGTGGACTGTAATAAGAATTTGTGCTAACATGTTATTTATATTTTGGACTTCCTGTGGTTAAGCCTCATTTGCCTGTTCAGTCTGACTTTCTGCATACAACACCTGTGTCCTGGTTCACTGAAGCGCCTCATATTTGGGTCAGCAGGGGGAAATGTAGAGGAAGTAGTGCAGTCACTATGAAGTTGGTGTATTCTTTTGCTTCATTTATAGAGATATTAAAACCAGCTGCAATTATTTTTGACTGTCCTAAAAAGAATACAAGATGAGTCACTGATGATAATGGCAATGAATCCCAGCTTAGCAGGGAGGCTCCAGCAGTGCCCACCCCCGCCCCCAGGTTATCGGATGCACTTCAAAGATACAGTAAACGCTTTTGCTTTAATGACACACACAAAGTGCTCAGATGTAAAGTGACCTGAATTAGCTCCTCTTTAATACAAGGAAGATTTTACTTGATCTATTTTGTGTTCAGTTTCCCTCAGGCTGTCTTTTTAATAAAAGCCACATTATTTTTTTTGTCTTATGTTTCGAATGAGAGATTAAACCAGAAGTGTAGCTGGTTATCATTAATTGTGGCCTACATCTGAGCATGTTTCTGATACAGCAGCTGATAATCTCAAGAAAATAATATGCTGAGCAGTAGGTGGTAGCTGGATGTAAGTAGGTATATAATTATAAATTGGAGATGGACTGAATAATGACCGCCTACTATTTTTCATAAATTAAAATCCTAGCACACAAGAATATCATCATAGTAGTATAGCCCACGTGGCTTAGTCACCACTTGAAATATTGAAAATGGAGGGAATTAGTGTATGTGTTATTTGTTGCACTTAATACTCTCAATAAGGGCGGCTGGTAAAATGTAATTGTTTGGTCTTTATGGAAGCTAACATTACATTGTTGCTGAGGATTATTTATTAGGGTACGTATGCAATGTGAGATTTTAGCAGTCTTTCAGGTTCATTACAGTCCACACTGATCTTAGATTTCGGTAAGAAAGCAAGCCATGGCATGGTCATGATAACAGTTTCAGGCTGAAAACAAGGCTTCTGTTTTGCAAGTTTCACTTCAGTCTTTTTTTTTTTTTTCCTTTAAAGTGATTAATGATCATTACTATCTAATTAGTAGAAGTATGTCTTAGCAGTCACACTGCCGCCCTACCCAGAGTTTGTTCCAGGCTAACTTCAGTATTGTTACACATGTAGGCCAATACAACCTGATGCTAAAAATACAGTTTTAGAAATGCAAACCGCTAGATGTGCAGTGAAAACAATGTGGCTGGTCTTGTGGTATGTGCTCTAGCACGTGGTATTGGTTGGATAGTTTGTCAGCATAGTACAACCACAGTTTTTAAAGCTAACTCAAAAGCTCACTCAGTTCCTTTGTGTTTTTCTTGCTCATTCTTACTGAGACTGTATGAGCTATAACAATCTTTAGATTAATCAGATCATAAAGCAGTATTAATAAAGTTCATATTTAACCAGTGATTTAAAAAAAAAATGAACAGCCTGGGTTGTCCTAAGAAAAATGGATGCAGTTTCAACTGAATGTCGAGGTTTCTGTATTCAGTCAGTCGGCTGTCATCACAAAGAAACGTGTTGCATCAGCGTCTCAATTGAGTGCAGTGCAGCAGGACTCCGGTAATGTCTTTGTCAGAGAAAAGCTTGTAAAACTCACGATTCAGACCTCAGGCTTGGATGAAATTAACAGTTGGGTCATCTAATCTCATGATGTGATCCATTCCTAATGACCTGCAATACAGTGCTTCCTGCTGCAAAATACAGTGAAAAGTAAAAACAAAACAAAACACACACACATATTTAGGCACTCATTCAGAGATCTTCTGCTATTCCTGCTGATGTCCACAGCATTATGGGGTCAGCATCTAAGGAAAATAAACCAACCGTTCTCAAGTTTCTATAAAGCTGGAGTCTCCTGGGAACCCAAGAATTTAGGGCCATTTCAGATCCGCACACTCCTCCCGCAGTGTTAATTCCACTTTCAGTTTGAACCTCATCGCATCAAGTAAGGGAAAAGATTTGGATAAATCTAAGGTTATTTCCATTGTTCTTGCTCTATATTCTTCCTGTTTATATCTCAAGAGGGCAACCAGGAGTTTTTGTGTCATTGACACAGGAGGTTGGTTCTTGCTTGCAGTTATATTAGGGTTTGTGAGGAATAGTTAAGTGTTTTTTATTTATAGATAACAGAAGAATGCATATGTCTGCGGAGTATGGTAGTACAGACTCATTGCCTTAAATATATGTGGAACAATCTATCTTATGTGTGCAGTCACTCCCTAGAGGCCCATTGTGAAGCTGTATATGTATGGTGATATATCTAAGCATTCAGTGCTGGTGCATTTTAATAGCTTGCGTCATGCGTTTTAACTGAAATATAATTTTTTAGGATGTTTCTTTGAGTGTCTATGCTGCTGTTCCATTTCTGTATTTTAAGAAATGTAAAATAATTTTCTCAGGACAGTTAGATATAGTGCCGTTCTGCATGTTGTTACTCACTAGTATTTGAAATATACTGCATACAGGTCATACAGTGCATCTCTGTTTATTCTTACTTCACTTTAAGGCTGCATGTCTGTCCCTGGACTTTGAGAGTGAACGGGGTTATCAATGCGTGCAGTCTGTCAAGCTTTCATGAATTTACCGAAGAAATCCCAAAGTCCTACTCTCTGCAGGCAAGATTTGCAGTTGCTGTCTCTGCAAACACTGGCTCTGCATTAGCACAATGACTCCTAATGCCTCACGTGTACCTCAGTGTCTACCTGGATTTTCTCACCTGCACCATTACTATCACCTTAACAGCCAGTGTTCAGGGTGGAAACAAGGTCTGGATGTGCTGCCCAAATGCATTTTTCCAGTTTACACATTCTCAGAGAAGCGCATGCACTAAAACATTCACACAGCTGTATGTTCTGCGTGAATGTGCTCACTGCAGGTTTTTCATTCTCTTTTTTGTTTCTGATGGTCTTGTGTTGTTTTCCAGCCCAACAATAGAGACTGTTTGGCAGGTTGTGTTGGCTGGTATCTGTGTGGGGAAGCAGAGATGTTTTCTGCTTTGATTTAACAGAGGCATGATGTGTAGGAGACTGTCTTTTCAGTTAGGCTCTTATTGCAGGAAATGCAAAGTAGGTGAGTAAAAGGTGTTTTTGTGTATGCGTGTGAGTGCTTGCATTTTAACTATATATTTAGTGTGATTTAGAAGGACTAGGATATTATTTATATGGTAAAATATGAGTATTTCCATTTCTGTCTCACACATGCCCGTTCCTTGGACCTTCCCTCAGTTTCAGTATCCAGAGTGCTTAACGTACAGTCACAGCAGCATTGCACTGATTTACATGTGTCAGTTCTCCTTTCAGCTAATTGGGCTACATCACTTAACCAAGCCTATGAAAAGAAACCAATGACCTAGTTAATACTGTCTCTTGGGTGTTACTATTATGGTAGAAACAGTACTAATTATTAACTGGTTATGTTTGAAAGATATTTTAAGTGTAGTTTATTCCTTTTCATAGCAAAAACATGGAAAATGAACACTTGTCAGTATTTTGACATGTTCACGTTATAAATTCCTTTTGTAGTTTTGTTTTGAGTAATTCTACACTTGCTTATTATTAAATCTGTGAGTGATATGTTGTGATATTTGCATGGAAGTAACCGCAATGATTAGTCCAAGTAAACTAAAACAGAATGTATCACCAGCTCTGCATCAGAGCAGTTTTATAAAGAAAAACTTCAGAGAGGACACTAATTTCACTTATCGTCAGTGTGTGAATATGCATGTGCGCACATACTGTGTGTATGCACGCACATGTGGTTTAGTCTAAACAGGCAAACGTGTCTGCACCCCATAGTGTGCACTAATGCAAGTCTGTGGTTGTGAATTAATAATTCAGAGTACTGGCATAGCGGGGTGGAGCCTTTATTATTCATGGTTGGCAATGGAACCAGCAGATGACTGCATTAAGGATGAGCAGATACAGTCCTGCCAAGAAACCACACTTCCATGCCTCTCTTTGCTGTCATCTACACCTACCACTCCTTTACACTCATCTGACTCCTCCTCTTTTTTTTTTCTATGTCCTTGTCCCCCTGATCTCTGTCCTCTCCATCTGTGAGCATCTTTTTCTCTTATTTTTATATTATCTGCGTCTCCCTTTCTGTATCTTGGGTGGTGGTTTGCTCTTTTTTTGACTAATTTTTAGTCTGTCTGTCAGAACTCTTTATTCAGACTCCATTTTTAATACACTACAAAGTACTGTTAGCAGTTAACGAAATATTATGCAACAGAACAAATGTGTTAAATTGGACCTATAGTGTAGCTCAGACGGAGGAAAAATAGTAGCGATTTGTCAGTTAAATCGGGTAACATTTGGTAATGTGACAGTGTTATGTCGGTAATTAAATGCTGGGGTAACGGCTGAACAGAAATGATGGATCATTTGTCTGCCTTTTGTGATTTGGACTGGCCAGACAGACACTGGTTGAATATGACAACCTGATGAGTGTATTTCTCGTTTTTCAGAAGAAAGCTCAGTTTTTTGTTTCTTGTGTTTTCTCTTGGGCAGTAGGGTTTATTTGCAGTTCCCTTATTTTCAAAGGCTGAAAATATCCAGGCTATTTCTTTCCAAATTTTGGATTACGTATTGTTCAGGCAATCTGCATAATCACTGTTTTGAACCATAATAGTTTTTGATGTCATTTGCAATTTGGGTTTCTCCCTGTGTGCCTCTCTTCTCCCTAACTCTTTTTTTTTTTTTTTTTTTTTTTGTGTCCACTGAGTCTTTTTCTCCATGGTGTCTGTGCTGCTGCCCTGAATGCTTCTTTTATTGAAGCGATTCGGAGCTGCCGTTGCCACTAATGCTGCTGCCATATTGTACCAGCACCCCGCTGTGGCTGCTTCTAATGAGATTCTTTGTGTCTCCATCACTGTGCTTTGCCTCCTCATCTTCTCTTATGTTCTGAATAGAGGAGTTGTTGTGCTTTACCATCAAAGGAGGAGGAGAGGCAATGAAAGCAGCAGGCGATGTCCCCATGCATCCCCTTCCTCAGTCACACTCTCACCTCCCAGGATGTTTGAGCCACTTTTGTACGTGTGTGCTTGTTTAAGGGACAGAGTATATTAAACCATGACTTAGTGCACTTATGTGCACTGCTTCCCACACTTCAGCTGTTTTCACACACAAGCTCACATTTAGCACACAGGAGGTTGTTAATGATTTTCTCACTACAGGACAGGGCTGCATGATTCTAAAGTTCTGGTCAGTTTTGAGGGAACAATTATTTAATATTTGATTTGACAGATTGTTATGCCAGATGCCTTTGCAGACGCAACCTCAAAGGGACTTGGGGTATACAAAAAGGCAAAACAAGAATTACTGATAGGACGCAACCTGTGCAACAACTCCGTTGTGAAATTTCCTCAATGCTAAATATTCCTCAGTTAGTGATATTATAACAAAGCGGAAGTGATTAGGAATGACGAAGTGGTAGGCCAGGCAAAACGACAGAGCGGGGTCAGCAGATGCTGAGGCGCATAGTGCACATTGGCCTTCAGATTTAGCTCTAGAATAGTGTAGAGCGCTTCATGGAATGGCTTCCTTGGCCAAGCACCAAGTGTAACGCGAAGCTAGGCCTGTCGCGATAAACAATAAATCAATTAATCGTACGATAACTTAAAATGAGGCAGACAATTTTTATTTATCG
>JAVDPK010002771.1:872042-888345 GCA_034780415.1 Cichlasoma orientale | reverse complement strand
CAATATTATCGTTAATCGCAATAATTTCTGAGACAATTAATCGATTAGCAAAATTTGTTATCGTGACAGGCCTACGCGAAGCGTCATATGCAGTGGTGTAAAGTGCACTGAACAGTGAAGATGTATTCATTGGTGTGACGAATCACACTCCGATGGACGATTCTGGGTTTGGCAGTTGCCTAGAGATTCGTACTTCTGGAAGAATAGCTGCAAAGAGTGGGCTGACATCTTATTAAAACCTATGGATTAAGTATGGGATGTCACTCAAATTCATATACGTGTGAAGGCAGACGATCGAATACTTTTGGCAGTGTAGTGTACTACTGAGTAGAGCATGCAGGAAGGAACAAAGGGTCAGTACTGGGCAGTTACCTGTCTGTTCTTTCTCTTTTTGGTGCTGCTGGGCATCATTATGACTTTGTGCTCGGCAGCTGGCAGGGTAAGGACCTTTTGAGGTCTAGTTCAGCTGCGTCAGACTTTTGTGTTCTCCATCGGAGAATGTCTAGAAGGGCTCAAGTACGTGTGTGAAAATGGCTACAGCCTTTAGCTGTGCAGGCTGCCTCGCTATGTTAATGGCTGTGACAAATTTCAGTGTTTGTTTTCCATCCATCCAAAGAACGAAACCATCTGTGATCATTTTATTAGCGGACATTCCACTGGTTCTTATTTTGAATTCCATCACTACTGCCCACCAAACTTGGGCCTGTTTTGTCTCAGTTTTCACCTGGCTCGCTGATGTAGTCCTCAGCAGTGCCTCTCCAGTGAATCTCTGTTCACATGCATTATAAATCCCCCATCCATTTCTGTCTAAGACCTCTCATCCCTACAACCTTAGTCATCTTTTCCTTCTGTTCACCTCTGCATTTTACACACGCACTTGCATAACATCACCACCGAGTTTTCCTTTGCATCTTACACCTATCTCATTAATAGATGTAATTAAGTCTGTACAGCCAGCCCCACACCCACATACTTGCACTGTACTTTAGAACCTGCATTACTTCCTCACTTCCTTGACTCTTGCCTCTACATTAGCTCAGAATAAACCTTTACAAAGAGCTCAGTGCCCTATCATTCAAAATGTAAAGGTAAATGCTGGTGATGATAAATATTTAAAGAAACTACAGCCAACATTTATTGCATCTCTCAGATTTCTTCTGTCTGTCCTTAGTCAGATGAAAGAGACGTTTTGGTGCACTGGGGACACAGATTATGCAGCGGCACATTGGCATTTCCAATGCATTGTCTCTGAAATTAGCTCAGTTTTTTCCCGCAAGTCCCCTTAACTCCATGAAAATGCAGTGCAAATACGGTGGATTGTCCCTGTTCAGCTAATTGTATAAACATGGAATTTTTCTTTAGCTAATGTATGTCCTCATAAAAATCAAAAATGCAATTATAAGTGGGGGAATCCTCTAAGATAAGTAATACAAGCAGGTTCACTCCCAGCAGGTAGTCTCTTCATTGTCTCCAGAATCGAGGAAATGATGAAAATGACTGCAGCCTGCCTCCGCCTGCATGGATATTGAGAGGATATAAATAGCCAGGCTTGCATGAGTGTGTGCTGAGACTGGAACCGCAGCACACAGAGCTCAAACAATAAGCCGTTACCGCTACCCTTCCTCCCCTCTGCTTTCTCCAGTCCAGCAGCCTCCCAAAACTCAAAGGGGGTGGGAGGAGGAGGAGGGGAGTATTCTTTCTCCCTCTTCCTTTCTTTCTTCCACTTCCTGTCTCTCTGTTTTTGTAATCTGTCATCAGCGGCAAGCCCAAGCCTGTCACTTGTTACGTCAGAGAAGGAGACTGGAGGGCTGCCTCCTGTCTTCCCACCTGTCTGTCAGTCATTTGGCCTGTTTGACTGTGGAGTGAGAAGGTTATGTGTCATGCTGCTCTATTTTTCAGTCAGATAAAAATAGGGGTCAACGGATTAGATACACGCATGACTCCTTTAATCTTCTCCAAAGAAAGGTTGTGGGTGTTTTGTTTTTTCTTTTCTTTTCTTTTTTTTTTTTTTTTTGTCTCTTGCTCAGTTCAGACTTTGACTGTAACCATTTCTTTTAGTTTAATGCAGGTTTTCTGCTAAAAGCATGGCTTGTTATTGTTTAAAATGTACTTAAAATCTTAAACTGTTTAAACTGCAGCTGCTAAGTTAATGCTATAAATGTGCTTGTGGTGGGCACTATTTTTAAATTAGATAAATGTTTCTGAGGCCACAAAACCGCCTCAGCCTGCAACACTGCAACGGTCTGTCTGTTGCTGCTAAATCAGAGAAAGTAAAAAGAGGAACAAGAGTTTCTGTGGGACAGTGACAGCAGCACTTCAGATAAAAAAAAAAAAAAAAAGGTGATGATGGCTAGCAATGTTTCATGTGGCAGATGGCAGAGGGAGCCACACAGTCATAATGACTGAGTAAGCCACAGTTTCTCTGAACTTCCTTCACTCTCTCCTGCCTCTCTGTTCTTGAGATGTCAGTGTTCTCTCCCAGCACCGGCTTGTGCCAGAGAGAACTTGGCTTTCTCCTCTGACTTCGACCTGGTATTATCCGAGGAATCTCTTTCAGGAGCAAAAAAGGGAATGAGTCAATTTTAGTGTCAGAACTTTTTATTTTTAAAGTTATTAATCTTTGTAATATGCTGATGTGCATTACAGTTATCAAGGTCTGAGTGTCTTCATTTTAAGTTACCTAACCGCTCATACTTAGGTACTAGACTCCATAGTTATAGGGACCTAAAATGTGGGAAAATCTTTCTGAATACTGTTTCAATTACAGCAGTCAGATGTCATCTGTGTATATTTGACAAGTTGGCAATGTAGGTGAAATCCTCTGCCAAGTGGCTTTTGGACAGCACGTGGCATGTGTTGTGCTCACGGCCCGGTTCAATGCACTATTGGAGTCAGCCACAGAGAACAGAACAAATCAGACTTTTCAAAGCTTAAATCATGATGTCAGTTTCTTTCTCTAGCGCTCTTCCTCATTAATTTAAGAGCTTTGATAGTTCTGTGGAGCTTTGGAAAGGAAGAACTAAATCTAAGCTGTGTTTACACACATTGCAGACCTACAACAAGCCATGTGACTGTTAACACACACCTGAGGTGTCTGCTTGGATGGAAAACTGTTTACAAGAGTTTTCCTCCTGTGGTCTTGATACAAACTCCAACATATGTTGCATATTTCAGTGAATTCAGAGACCAAAAATTTACTCCAGCAGTATTAATTCATACATTACAACCCGCTAGTCTTTATTTTTTCTGGTGCCCTGCATCATATTTAAAGTGTAGCCAGTCAGTCGGTATCTTGTTACCCATGTGAATATCACAAACAAAACAAAACAAAAAAAAGCCTCTGTAGCACTAATGAAACTCTAGAGAACTGTGGCTCACTACGTACAATTTAACCTGCTGAAGACGTTAGACACTATACACTAAACATTCTTGTTAAAGTTCTCAAATAGAATTACTTACTGAATAATTACTGAAAGTGAGGACACACTGCCACTGCCACTGCCCAGCAAATATCACGACTGAAACAGGACTTTGGCCACAACAGCTGATAATTTTATCAACTGTTTGTATGTGTATTATAGTTGAAAACAGCCAATTCCAATCTTAGACACTTCACAAAATCCCAATCAGAATTGTTTTTAATTTCGCACAAATCATGTATACTTCTCACAATGTGTCCCCCGGTTTTGACCAATAGGTACACAGAGTGTTTCTCTTGCAGTGTGGAAAAATTGCTGCAGGGTTGGTAAATTAATTTTAATTTAGGGCCACACTTGTATCTGAGCAAACCACAGCTACAGCTCGGCAAACCAAACTTTTGCGTGGGTGAGCTGTTCCTTGACGTGAATCTGAATTAGCGGGGTTCTCACTAGCCTGTGGAATCTAAATTTCTTAAAAGTAATTTTAATTTCAGTTTCTTAAATTTTTACTTCAATTTTTTTCCCTTCTTTAAGTCATTTTAAGTGGCTGTACTTTCGAAATGCCTGATAAATTCAAGAACAGTTCAGTTTTAATATTAAAGCCAGCTTCTCCTTTCTTGGTGGGTTGTAAGCCAGCCTGCCACTCACTAGGTTTAGATGTTGTAGACTTCACAGCACTTGCATGCTATACACTTCCCTCCACTGGTAGTGGTCTGCACCCTGTTACCTACTGTCCAACCAGAGAGACTTGTTATCCTCTTGCTTTTGGGGTTAGTGGTCCTCATTTAGTTTTCATGTACTCTTATAGGTAAGGCACCCACCAAGCAGTAAATCATTCATTAGAGGAGAGGAGAGCAGCAGATGTATGCAGACAAACTTCAGGAGTGGCTGAGAGTCCCAAGCCTCTAAAAATAGTGAGGGCAGCCCTCCATCCTCTGCTTTATTTTAGGTTGACCATAGTGCAGCCCTGACAAGATATGTCAAGTCTCTTTCAACAGAGCGGCATAGGAGTAATTATTTTGTTTTGCATGCCATGCACACTTTAATTTTAAAAAAAAACAAAAAAACTTCAAATCAAATGACCCAGTGTAATGCCAAAATATTAGTACGGTCAGTCCTTCGATAAATCAACTAAATCGCCCTTTTTCTTTAGCTGTTTCGCTTTTCAGTTCAGTGTTTTGTTTTGTTTTGTTTTTGTTTTTTTTCTTTAAATGTGATCTTGTTTCAGAATCATGGAGAAATGTCGATTGTGATTTTTGCCTTGCCCCTGCTATGAACAGTCCATCAGAGTCATGTGATCACTGAAGCATGTGGAGGCCCAGTAGTGGCTGCTTGCTGTGCTGGAAGACAGCTCATCTAGATGAAGGGCATGTGGACACTGAAGCCTATTAAATGTCTGGGGAAGCTGCTTGCATCTCTGGGCACATCATCTCTCTGCATTTCCACTAATTGGTGCCTGCTTCCTTGTGGGGGGTCTGTTGGCACATTGATACGCAGACACACGTCAATGTAGTTGCAAATACAGATGCAGAAACAAATGCACACCATGAAGCCTGCCTGCTGCCGCCACGTCTTTTTTATGGCCATTTTAATGCGCCACCCCTTTTCTTTCAATACAGCTTTGCCCAAGTGTGCTGCTGAGTTTGAAAATCAAAAGCTTATTTAAAAAAAAGCCTCTACTGTTATTCAGACATTTGGCCTCTGATAGGATGACGGTGTTGCCACATATATTTCCATCAGCCTGTTGGACTTGTTGTACACTGTGATTTAATGAAGACATTGTTTGGCTAGCTGCGCTGCCTCTTTTTGGCTCTGCTGTTTTGAATAAAAAGTTAAGCTCTTGTCACAGCCTTTGGTGTCAGTGGCGTCCGTTCTACCAAAACTTTAACATTGGCTGCAACTTGAGAAGGATGTGACCTAGTATGTTTAAATTCACACCATAGATGCATACTGTTCAAGCTAGACTAGTATTGCATAGCTAGTATTGCATCTGTTCTGTCAAAGAAACCTGAACTCTCATGCTAACAATTCACCTGTCTCAGCTTCAGCTGAATAATTTAAAATCCCAACTATTTAATGCCATGCACAGGGGAAGACACTAAAATGTATTATACCACTGTGCATTTCCCAGCTAAGGATAATGTAATTGTATACAGTCTGTCACACACCCAATATGCCTCACATGTGTTTATCTTTTGCAGCTGCAACCAGCCTCACTGTCAAATAATTTACATATGGGCAAATTCCACGAGTCATTTGCTGTCTACAGTTTCGTGCTGTCAATTCTGCAGAAGCTCTAGGTGTGTGAGGCTTTTTTGGTGTAAGCTTACACTGTATATTTGCATACCCAGTAGGTTACATTTCCATATTTTCCTGCCTTTTTTTTTTTTTTTACTACCAGTAAACTCAACAATATAAACTTTGTATTGAGTCTGAGTTGAGGTTCAATAGTCATAGTCTGCACTACATTTATGGCCATAATAACTGCACTAGAGATGAGACATTACTGTTGATATTGTGTCATTGTTAAAAATATACAGTTTATTTGCAGTAGACCAAATGTGGTTAATATGTCTTTGTAATTCATGTGTTTAACAGCATATACTTTTAAAAAACACTACAGTCGGGTTCAAGCCCAAGCACCACCAAACTGCACTGTTGAGAGAGGCCCTTAGCCCTCTCTGCTCCCCAGCTTCCTTGCTGCTCTTCTTGTTCCCTACTCGTAACATTGTATATGCTGTCAGTTAAATACAGGATTTAAATGCTCTGAAAATGGCAGGTTTGTTCACAGTGCAGTTCATTTTTTAACAGTTTGAATTTTTGCATCTCAGTAATTCCCAGAAACTCTGATCTAATTTTACAGTGAAACATGGAGTCTAATTTAGTTTTGCATTAGATGTCTTTGGTTGCAGAGGAAAGTGTAACGGGGATTTGGGTGGTGCGTGTTGGCCCATCTTTGACCATGGAATCAGATTATACAGGAAGCTATCAGATACATCTGTGCATAAGCAGAAGTAAGTCTGTACCTGCAATCCAACTCAGCTTAACAAGCTGTGGTTGCTTTTTTTTCCCTCTTTATTCTTTTTTCTTAAACAGGACAGCCAGAGAACCCAGAGGCCACAAACCACCAGACTGCTAATTTTGTAGGTTAACCTTATTTGTTGGTTTAATAGTACCTTGCTAGTTATAAATGTTGTCACAAGTTGGCTGTTCACAGCAGGCCAAAACGGTGCTCAGGGCACTGGAAAATGTCCCGATGCTCCTGATGGGCAACTGCCACTGTACCCTGACTCTGAGATAACATGATTTTGATAAGAATGAAAACTGCTTCATGCATGTTCACATATGCACAATGTTCATTTACTACTGCTTCCATGAATAATTCAAATGCACACACAGTGCAATAACATCAGTTCCTTGCTCTCCTTTGTCTGCACCTGTAACTTGTTTCTGTTCTTCCAAAACTGGGTGGATTTTATCTGTCCTTAATTTCCCTCATAGATGAGTTTTATTATTTAAAGCCACTAGCTGCTTGGTGGAATTGAGCATGCCAACTGCATCTGTGTCTGGGTAAACATAAACTATATTGTCAAAGTATTTGCAATCCCATTCTTAATTCATAGGGTTTAATATGATGTTGGCCCACCATTTGCAGCTATAACAGCTTCAACTCTTCTTTGAAGGAACTTTTGACCATTCTTCCAGAAGCACATTTGTGAGTTTCAGACACTGATGTTGGACGAGAAGACCTGGCTTCGCTCTAATTCATCCCAAAGGTGTTCTGTCAGGTTGAGGTCAGGACTCTGTGCAGGCCAGTCAAGTTCTTCCACACCAAACTCGTTCATCCATGTCTTTATGGACCTTGCTTTGTGCACTGGTGTGCAGTCATGTTGGAACAGGAAGGGGCCATCCCCAAACTTGTCCCACAAAGTTGCCCAAAATGTCTTGGTATGCTGAAGCATTAGGAGTTCCTTTCACTGGAACTAAGGGGCTGAGCCAGACTCCTGAAAAACAAACCCACACCATAATCCCACCATCCACCAAAATTTACACTTGGCACAATGCAGTCAGACAAGTACCATTCTCCTGGCAACCGCCAAACCCAGACTTGGATTGCCAGATGGTGAAGCGTGATTCATCACTCAAGAAAACATGTCGGTGGTGTGCTTTAAACAACTGCATCCGATGCTTTGCATTGTGCTTAGTGATACATTCCATGAAGCCCTCTACACGTTGTTCTTGCACTACATGAAGTTTGGAAGTCTGTAGCAATTGCGTCTACAGAAAGTTGGTCCTATCAATGGTACCACACTGGAATTCACTGAGCTCCTGAGAGCGACCCATTCTTTCGCAAATGTTTGTAGAAGCAGTCTGCATGCCTAGGTGCTTGGTTTTATAAACCTGTGGCCATGGAAGTGATTGGAACACATGAATTAAATGATTTGGAGTGAGTGAATACTTTTGGCAATATAGTGTATATCACAAGCACGCGCTCACTGACAGCGACCCGTTTGGTAGTTCCATAAGCTTTAATTTGTTGCTGTTCTAGGCAAACTAAGTATTGGCAGTTAATTCACCCACCATATTCATATGTGTAACATGGAGTATTTTGGAAAGTGATGAATGTTGAAGAATTTATTTGATTAATTACCCCCTGTAAGATAAAAATACAGATTTTGATTGGAGTCTTGTCAAGAGACAAGTTTAAGCAGTGTAGGAAAAACAGCAGTTACCAAAGAACCAACACACAGCATAATATGCAAAATATGCAATACTCTGAAAACACTGTTGTGAATTGAGCTCTCAGCACCAGATTGCTTAGCATTACCTGACTAACCAAACTTGGAATTCATTGGGAATGTTGTTTACGAGGTTTATGTATAATGCTGTTCTTTGTTGAGTATGATGGGGGCTGTGGTATAATGCTGTCTCAGTAAATTAAATTTCCCTCAGGGTAATTATTGACATCTTAACAGACAGATATCTAGGTCAAGCTATGTTGCCACCCCCAAGTAAAAGAAGACTTTAATAAGTTCTTGTAGAAGCTTTACTATTAAACTGTAATCTGTAGATGGCCTCAGGCCTGCTTTGGACTTGAGCTTACATAACCCAAGGCCTTGTCATAGTAATTTTAGAAACCAACAACAGCAATCTCAGTTAAACACCACCCTTCTCTGGTGATTTCTGTTTTTAAGCTTTCATTTATCCAGGAAAAACTGACAGAGCAGCAATCAGTTAAACATTCTCAGTTGCTTGCATATGATGGGTGTTGAGTACATACCCTTCTGCATTTCTTGGACTGAGGCAGATAATAAGAGCTGGACTAGAACGTGAGCTAAATGACCAAAATTGTAGCTTGCTACCAAAGCAAAAATATGGAGAGTTAAGTCTCCCCCAAAGTTTCACGTTGAGCCAGGAAAACCCCTGGATACATCTTGGAGCTCTTCCACTGACAAGAGACTGAGGAAAAATTACTGCCATTGCTCCATCTATTCATTTCCCACAATTATCTGGGTCCAGTTTGCAAGGGAAGCAGGCTAAGCTGAGATGCTCAGGCCCCCTTTTCCCTATCCAGCTCTTCCAAGAGGATTCCACTGCATTCCCAAGTCAGCCAAGAGACATAATCACCCCGGTGTGTCCTGGGTCTGCCATGAGATCTCCACTTAGGACATGCCCAAAACATCTCACCTAGGAGGTGTCCAGGAGACATTGTTGTCAGATGCCACCAGAAACCTCAACTGTCTGCTTTAGATGTAGAAGAGTAGCAATTCTGCTTTGAGCCTCTCCTGAATGACTGAGCTCAAAGTAATCTCATTTATGCCCAGAAAAAACTCATTTAGGCTGTTTGTATCCAAAGGTCATGCCCATAGGTAAGGGTAGGAAGTGGAGTAGTTGAAGTATCTCGGGATCTTGATCCCTGCCATCACTGAATGGTGATTTAAGCTTTTTTGTCTAGATGACACTCATTTCCCAGTATTCCCAACAATTGAACTAGAAAATGTGCTTTGACACAAACATTCTTCTTTTATGTCAGGAGCAGCCTCTTTAATTTCACAGCACCTTTAAAATTACAGCGAACAGTGAAACAATTTCTCTTTTGGAAGAAATCACACCTTTTTGTAAAGTGAAAAACACAAAGATGCGATAAGGCTCTACTACAAAATAATCTGATAACACAATTAGAGACCCATGTCAGAGTGTTGCATTGGTTTCAAAGGAAACATTTGTCAATTTCCAAGGAAGTAGCAGATTATTTTTGCAGTGCTGTCCTTTCCCTTGATATGGGGGTGTATGAGTAATTTTTTGTTACTGCTATCTCAGTTGTCTTTTCAGAATTGATTTCAAAAGTCTGGACACTATATAACAAAAACACAGTCCTACCATCGTTTTTGATAGTTCTCTGTAGCCGGTGTTCTATGGTGCACAGAGCAATGACTCTTCAGGAATCAGGATGGAGGTGTATAGTACAGAAACAAGAAACGAGTTAACATCACTGTATTCTCTAAGGTCATGGAAAATGCAGAAAGTTGTCTAAGAGCTTCGGTGCACTGAAATATTAATGTGGTGAAACAAGATCATACAGGCATACTGTAGATGGGAGGCGAGCACTTAATCTCTTTAATCTACGTTCATCAAAGGGCAGTAGGTTGCAGCAGTTGATATGAATCACAAAGGTTTAAAAAGAACAGGATAGAGCACACAATGCAGGTTAGAATAAAAATGGCACATAAAATAAAACCGTAACATTATTACTGTCATCTGGCACAGCAGAGGGGAAAGCAGCGCTGCATCAAAGCCTGCTGTTACATCACTTGATGTGTTGCCATGACAGTCAGCTCCTGTCACAGAACAGAAGACAATTAGGAGGAGGGACATGGAGAAAGAAGTGATTTCCATGCATGTGTGGTGCATGTGGTTCTTCGGGGGTGAGCTGGAACGATAAATGTACTCTTTGATGTGATATTAAAGAGCCATACAGTTGAACTATTTCATTTAACAAGATTTCATTGTTTGTTCTTTGTGTTGCTCATCATGCTTCATATTTATTTCAGGCCAACAATAAACTGAAAGTCGACATTCCCAGTCTAGTCTGTTATGGATGGACATTTCAAGCAAAAAGGCTATTTCGTGTTCACTGGGAGCTGTTTGACTCACCCAAACCCCTCTCACATGACTGAATGTAGTAGAACTGTCACCATTTCAGATTTTCATTCCTTCAGTTGTGGTGAGGAAAAATTGCATTATTGATTTAAACAAAGATATCAACAATGCTGTCAGTTAAATTGGAAGAGCATCCGGTGTAAAAATCTGCCAAATCAAGCATGTGGCGCTACCCACTCAGGCCACCCCATGTGAATGGGCCAGAAGTAACTTTATGGTTATTGAGAATACACATAATCGTGAGATCCCAAGTGTGTAGTTATAGCAGACTTGTTACGTGCTAGCTTTGCCTGGTCAAGTTTGATCTGAATGTTACTTATTTTTTTTGAAGACAGTACTCCCCTTTGTCTTTGCTTCTTCTGATTGTACAGATGCATCTCAGCCCACCACAAATGCCTTACCAATCTTCTATCTTCTATCTAGTTTCTTTTGTTTTATTAGTCTCTGGAAAATAGCTTTGAGGTTCTAGGGGGACCGGGCGGGATTGGACATATATTTTAAGACATGGAATAGTAATATAAACTTTTTATTTTTAATATTTTAATGACTATTTGGACATCACGATCATCCATACAGGCAACTGGATTTTGGATTGGCTCTCTCTGTTTCCACAGCACATGAAAACATTGGCTGGCAGCGCTTTTTATCCAGTCCACTTGAAACATCTGATAAAGTTTCATACTGGACCAGAACCTGTAGTAACTTACCCAAGCACACTTAGCATTTTGCCTTTTTATTTTTTAATTTTTTAAATTTTTTATTTTAAATAGGTGCCACATTGTCAGACTGATCATGTCATTGGGATTCTGCATAAATACTCAAGAGTAATGCCGTACAGTGTACTTACACTATGTGGACTGCCTTTCCCATCATCAAACCTGTATCTCAGTGCAGGCATATATGTTAGAAATAGTCTGCTCTGTGAGAAGACGTGTTGGTGTCATTGCTTCACAGTCTTCTATAGAAAATTGAATTGAGGAAGTCACAGGCCCTTATTGAGTACCACTTGATGAACTTAAGGAGAGTGATGTAAGCAGTGTGATGCTGATGCTCTTGAATAGCTTGCAGGCATTCCTCGGCACTGGAGCGAGATAAGAATAGCACTCACTCGTCTCCCTTCTATTGGCTAGCAAGTGTGGCTGCTCTGTTCCAGCAGGGCTGCTTTAGATGTAAAGAATGGTAAAGGGAAACAAATCGGGTGCCCTCTGGGTTGACTAGAGCAGCCTGGCCTTGGATATATTTGGCTCTGTCAGTTTGCATACTGCTCTGCAGTGGTCTGCAATTAGGCTGTTTCCTGTTTCAACACAGGATATGGTAGGGCTGTGAAGCTTGGCTCTCAGGGAGAATGCCAGGCTCTTTGAAGGAGATGCATCATTTTCATGGATCTAAAATTACACAGAGCTGTTGAGTTGCTTCGTAAGTGAGAAAACCTGCTTTTGCTCAGTGAAATATAATCAAAGTAAAAGCTTTAGGCTCTTTTCAATTATGTCCACCTAAGGTATGCAGAGCAAGTCAGAATGAAATCTGAATTGCACTCAAGTTGTTTTTGTTTTGTTTTTTTGTTTTGTCCCCCCCCCAGTACTGACCCCCTTTCAAAGTGGCTTCATTTAAAGTTCATTAAAATTGGTCCAAAGACGAGCAGTGTACGCATGCTTGCATTGATATCCAAATGCAGCCCTTTCCTGCCTCCATAAGAACCACTGGAAAATATCCGTCAGCCACTTCCTCCTGCTCATGCTCCACCCTCCCTGTTTCAACTTCCTGTTCTCTGGACTGGACGGAAGTGAGATGCTTGAATGGAGCCTCCTGTGAGAGCCCTTTTGTTACTACTTTTAACTGTTGCTATTTTGAACTGCTTCCTGTGTTTATCACTGTGTTGTCATAAAGAACCTCTAATAGTATGTATAATAGAAATAAAAATAACACTTTAAAGCACAATAGGGCAGTTAATGCGGCAGCTTCAATAAAAACATTCTCTTTTCAGACGCACAAAGACAACTCAAGGCACACGTGTAAACACCAATGCTACATAAAATATTTTACTCACAGGAGTATTGTAATTAGATGATTAAATGAAGAAGATGCTCTGTAGTTTCAGCTGTTATCAAAGAGCAGGAGAACCTTCTCCTCATTTACAGCCTCCGAATTCCAGAATTTAATGGAATCTGTATAACAGTGCTAGATAAACGAGTCTGCTGCACCTTGAAAATCAGCACAATTAAAAATAAGTCTTAAATACATTTGTCTTTACTTCAGTAATTTTCAGTGCAATACACACAGTGGCTGTGGAAAAATGTGGAAATACTCTTGATTTTGTGCCACAAAACAATTTTTTTCCTGAGCTGTGTGCATTGTTTTGCGTGAATATTTTGTGTACTGGCTCATGACTGCTACTGTACAGTGCTTTGGGGTTTTTTTTTTTACCAGCACGGTGGTGCAGTGTTTAGCACTGTTACCTCACAGCAAGGTTCTGGGTTTGAATCCATCAGGTGACTGAAGCGTTTCTTTGTGAAGTTTGCTTATTCTCCCCGTGCTTGCGTAGGTTCTCTCCGGATACTCTGACTTCCTCCAACAGTTCAAAGACGTGCATGTGTTGGAAATAAATAAATTGGCCATAAGTCTGAATGTGAGCGTGAATGGTTGTCTGTATTTATTAGCCCTGTGATGGACTGACGACTTGTCCAGAGTGTACTGCGCCTTTTGCCCTATGGCAGGAATCACAGATGGACTGATTGAACCAGGCAACATGATGTGGTTGTAATTTGCTTACTGTGGATATGCGCTTGCTTGTTGTGTGTGCTTATGTTATGATATAGACTGTGATAATGCAGCACAAAATACATATTCAGTGGTTGTTGGTTGTATTTCTAATGCCTTTTACTTTTTTTTTCTTACAGCTCTCATGGTACTAGCTAAACAGTGACCGCTACCTGCCTGAGGACACCTCCTGCCTAATTCCCTTCATCATGTCTGGGATCCATGTAAGTGAAGCTTGTGTTGCTTATTCTTTTTTTTTTTTTTCTTTTTTCCCCCTCCTTTTGTTTTGTTTTGTTTTTTACCTTACCCATTTTATGGGTGTACAGGTAGTAAAACACTTAACCAACATTCCTCTCCACATTTCAAAGAACCTGTTTGAATCGACCCAGTTTAAGATCAGATAAAACGCTACTGAGCAATTTTGAGATGCATGAGTAGCATTTTTTAGTTGCTCTGGATGAGTGCAAAGTCTATAAAAGCTTTTGATGCGATACTGATACCTTTGTTTTGGGTATCTGCTGATATCAGTCCAATACCAGTTTTACAAGGTTAAGGTGAAAAAAAAAAAGAAGTTATTCTTTGACCTCATTTATTTGCACTCATCTCATTTCAGCTCAGTGGAAGAGTCTTCACTGTATACCGCTGTCATTTATGATTGCTATAGTTTCTTCTTACGCTGCTCTCCCTGAGTGCACCTGCACTCACACACGCCGCACGTGGAGTGGAGCTGACAAGACAGATGAAGTGAAATAATAATAATCAAACTGACAAGAGCACGTTATGTAACTGGAAGTGCAGTAAAAGCTTCCCAGCAAGTCTTAAAGTGAACATAACAGGAAAGCATAGTCATCGTCTGAGCTTTTCAGTCACATCAACCAACTCGACCACAGGTTGCAGTTAAGTCCAAAACTACTGCAAACATACAAAAAAAAAAAAAAAAAAAGGGCTGCTGGCATAATTGCAGGTGTGAAATGCCTCCAAATTACCAACTCTTTTCTCTGTTAGTTTCTTCCATGCTAGCAGTAAGTGTGCTGCTGATGTATGGTGTGGTAAAGTGAATCGTTCGGCTTGTCGTTGCTAATTCCCACTCTCACCTTTTTGGAGTCATGATCAAACTGATAACTGACCTCCCAGTATCAGTTTGATGCATCTGTACTTTTATTTTTATGTATATATGTGTGAAGTTAAACTCTTCCAAATAAGTTCCGGTGGTCTTGTTTGCTAATTAAATTAATAACCCTTTTCTGAAAAGGGAGGAAAGCTTTTCCATAAGTCTTCAGTGTTCCTCTGAAGGTTAATACGTCCAAGCAACAGCTGTCAGGTTTTGTTAATGTTTGATTTCGATAACAAGGTTCTTTCACTAGATTAAAACAACACTGTAGCACACTCCTCCTTGATCTGCCTTCTTGACTGTGTGATCACAGCATTTTTTTTTTTAAACTTCAAGACTTTAACTGTTGTTTGATCTTTTTTTCTATATTGTGTCTGATCTTAAACTAAAGCTTTCATATTAGCACAAAGCTAGAAGTTCACATTGCATGTAAGTCACACTGAGTTATATTCACAATTACCATTTAACCTCTCCGTTCTTATTAATATTTAAGTTGTGGAATTGTCTGCAGTTTAGGACTTTTAATGAAGATTAAGGCTTGGATTTGGCTTAACAGTATTGTTGTGCTTCTTGCACTTCTAGATATTTAAGTGTGATACAGATGAAGATAAAAATTTTCATGAAATTTTGAAGATTTTCCAAGCGCTTTTTTTGACAGTGCAAGGTATTTTAAACACAGTATTTCTAGATAGTTTTTGTTAGAAAGTATAAATTATTTCTATTTGCACACGATAACAGAAGGTCAATATTATTACCCACCTGAAAAACTGACCTTTATTGAGCCATACCACAAACTACTGCTGTGTAATGATATGCTTCAACAATGTTCAAAGCTTGTAAAGTTAAAACTGAGGGTTATCTTCCAATTTGCACACAGTAAATACTTCAGCAAGGGTTTGAGTTGTCACTTGAGAAAGCATCATGCCAAAAACAAAACAAATCTGTTTAGACTTGAGAAAAAGAATTGTTGATGCTCACAAAGCAGGAGATGGCTTTACAAAGATATCACAGCATTTCCAAGTGTCAAGAACTGAAGTGAGAAGTATCATCAAGAAATTCAAAGAGTCACACAGTACAGAACAAGCCTGGCAGAGGCTGGAAGTGAAAGATTAACAAAGACTGGAAAGAAATCTAGTGAGAGATGTCTAAAAACCCCAGAACAACTGCCAAGACACTAGTGAATGAATTCGCTAAGTTGGAGATTGTAGTCTAATAAAAGGCACTCACTAGAACCCTGCACGGGAATGGATTCCGAGATTGCAGACCAAGAAAATCTCCACTTTTGCGGAAGAGACACCTTCAAGCCAGACCAAAGTATGCTATGAACAACCTGGAGAAAGATTATGCGTACTGGAAGTGCATCCTTTGGTCAGATGAGATGAAAATGGGGCTCTTTGGCTATAGAGACACCATGTTTGGAGAAAGAAGGGAAAGGCCAAAAAGAACACCGTCCCCACAGTAAAACGTGGTGGGAGTGTTGTTCTGTGTGGATGCTTCAGTGCTTCTAGAACTGGGAATCTCGTCAAGGTGGATGGAATCATAAAGAAAGGATATGTGAAGACCTTGAAAGCCTCAAGCAGTCAGAAAAACTGGGTCTGGATTGTCTTTGTCTATCAGCATAACAAAAATCCAAAGCATGTGTTGCTCCTGACTAAGAAGACCAAATCAAATGTTATTGACTGGCCTGTGGGGTGAACGAAAGACCAAGGTCCATGCTGGAAGACCATCTGAAGTAGCACGAGAAATTCGCCAAAGAAGAATGGGCTGGATTGCTCAGGAGACATGTGAGAAAACTACAACAAATGTCTGCAGGCTGTTATCCAGGAAAAATGATACACAGTTGACTATTAGCATC
>JAVDPK010002771.1:842912-868679 GCA_034780415.1 Cichlasoma orientale | reverse complement strand
TGGAGCGGGGGGGGGGGGCGGGGGGAGTTCAGGGGAGGGGCAGACAGACGAAAGGAGAGGAAGGAGAAATGATGATGATGAGTGTGGATAGGCAGGGAGAATTGAATCTTTTAATCTCCCAAAGTGGGAAGAAAGCGACCTGAGGCATTTGTGATTGGATTTCCTTTAAGTCCACAAGTAGGTCAATAGAACTAGCATTGCTCATTAGCAAAGAGGGAGGAGAGGAGTAGGGAGAAGAGTGAGGGGAAAGTTTTGTGTCAATACAGTGAGCATCATTCATTTGCCCTTTCTTCAGAAAAGGAGGAGGAGTAGGAGAGATGAGCTGGAGCAGAAAGAGTGCGCTGGGACATTTAGATTTGTTGACTGTCTGGAAAGGGTAGAGGAGTGACAGCAAACATAATGAAGCAGAGAAGACTTGCAAAAATGTATTCACACTAAATATTAGCCACCAGGCCTGCAGAGGAAATAATGATTTCTCACTGCAAAAACTAAGTGAAACAGAGAAATGGAGAGGCCTCACGAAGCCAATCGAAGATCATCCAAGGTTGCTTCTAGCCAAAAGGAATATAAATAAATAAAAGCCAGCCATCATGTATAAAGTCTTGTATTTATCAAGCCTTAAAATGACTGCCATCTACACTAGGGTGTGAATGAAAGCATTAGCCACTGGTTTTGACATTTGGTTGAATAATAAACAAGTACTAAAAGCTTGGGATAATTCTTTCAACCCGGATTTGTTTCTGCACAATTAGATCTTCCTTTTAAAGCACAATTAGCAATATGGTGCCAAAGCCAACCGGGGAGAGGAAGTAGAGGTGTGGCAGAGCTCGGGGAAAGCAATAAAGAAAAGCAAAAAGGTTAAGTTGAGTGGTGCGCAGTTTTTATGAAAATGTCAGGATGTTTTTAAAGCATTTATTGTGCCCGGGTGGTAGATGCTTTCTAAACTGCAAGAGCTTTATCCTAATTCATTCCAATATAATCTCGAAAATGAACTGTTCAGAACAGCTCATTTAATACGTGTTTAATGCAGAATAAACCAGAGATGTATAGTAATTAAAATCACAAGACTGGTTTATCCAATAAATGAAAATGTGAACTTACTCTTACTCTATATTTAAGAGATGCTGGAGTGACTCACTTTATTCTTTATTTGGATCCCCATTAATTGTTACCACAGCAACATCTATTCACTAATGTACAAGCCATTCAAACATTATTCTACAGTCAGTAAGCAGGTAATTTGAAAAGAACAGTGATAATAAAAAAAACCTGTTCCTTCAAGAACCGACAGCAAACACTCAAAACACACACAACAAAAAATCCAACAATTTATGTTACAGATACACACATAATCAAACGCATTGGTTTTTCATTAATGTTTATAATTTTTAGTAATCTGAGTTTGTTGCGGTCAGATATTTTCCCGTGCGGTACTTGACAGTTTTCTGCACCGGTTCTGGATAAAAGGAATGTGAAACATCCCATGAAGAAACATCTGGCATCGTGACACTGCCTCTCATTAGTGTGTATTAGCTGTGAACACAAATGTTTCTTATATAAAAGCCCAGACCACATGCCAGCGTGTCTTTCGCCCTCATCCAAACCAGCCTAGCATGCATCCCTTCCATGCTGTCCCTCATTTAGCGGCAGAGAACGGAGACGAGGAAGCTCTGTTCTGACTGAACTGGATCTTAATAAGGTCTTGTTTTGAAGCGCTAGACCAAATCGCTGGACAGTAATTAGGGTGGGATCAGACCAAGAACTGCAACACTTGTTAAACTGTTATTGCTGTAAATGAAAAAGCACACGTTCTAATAGTGGACATGCTCGTTTTGGCACATACGTTATCAGTATGAGCCGACCATGATAATGCTTCGTGAAATGTGACCGTTGCTAATTTGGCTTTGCAGCCTTTGAGAGGTTAAACTTTAACCTGCTCTCCGAAATCCTTTGATCAAAAAACATCAACTCTTCTTGAAGCATTTCACAAGTTCCTTTGCATTTTCAGCAGATATCTGCAGTACCAGTAAATACCCATCCATCCTCTTCAGGCTGGAGCCTATCCCAGCTGTCATAGGGCGAGAGGCAGGGTACACCCTGTCACAGGGCCAACACAGAGAGACAGACAGCCATTCACACCTATGGGCACCAGTTAACCTAACCCCACTAACTGCATGTCTTTGGACTGTGGGAGGAAGCCCAGAGAAAGCATGCAAACTCCACACAGAAAGGCCTGGGCCAAAGTGGAATCGAACCCAGACCACCTAGCTGTGAGTACCCAGTTCTGACCACTGTGCCACCATGCTGCCCATTAAGCATAAAACACTGATATTAGTTGGATAAATTACCGTTTCTCGAGTTGTGTCTGAGGCCTGGTTTGTTTTCACCGTTTCGTTCCTGTCTCTTGCCTACAAAGGAGTATTAGGGCCACATTAAGAAAATAGAATAAAGTAGAAATACTATTTTGAGAAAAAAGTCAAAATGTGGAGATTAAAGTTGTCGTTTCAAGTCAAACTGCCACACCACGCTCTCCAAACTGTCTTGTGTAGATGAGTTGGTGAAACTATACTTTAGAATCGGTTTTAGTAACAAGGAAATTATTTCTCTTTTAGTGCATAAACACGATGCAGTGATGAGTACGAGGACGTTAGCGAGATGGTGCAGAAAGCTGCATCTGCTCAGAAGAAAAAACACGCAAACTGGTCAGAGGCAAGGATATGGATGGTTACACCTTCGTGCAGTGCAGCGGAGATATGTAGACTCACAAAACACAATAAGACAGCTGATCAAGTTGTTTCATCTAGCCAAGGCATTTTGCAGAGGGTTTAGCAGCCGCGGCACTTGTTTGACTTGAAATAACGACTTTAATCTCAAAATAGTATTTCGACTTTTTTCTCAAAATTTTGACTTCATTCTCAAAACGCACAATTTAATTTAATTTTTTTTTCTCAGTGTGGCCCTGATACTCCTTCGTACTTAGCACATGCTTCCAACTCACGAGACATCCTTGGACTGTGGTTACTATGAGGCAGGTGTCATTCTGACAACATTTTTTGCACCAATGAGAACTTTTTTTTTTTGCAATAAATTCAATCAATTCAGCTCCAGCTGCACTCGTTGCTGGCGTCCAACTTTTTTGCATCATAGTTTGTTAATTTTGTTTCACACGTACATTCACACATGGACCCCTTTTTTTAAAAGTGTTTTCAGAGCAGCTTTCATTAACCTGACTCAGTCTCTCCTTTGGGTATTTTTGATAGAATTCACCTTCTTCCAGTATACGAAGTCATTTGTAATTTAACTAACACTGAATTTTGGTAGCTGCTCTGCTGTTCTGGTCTCATCCTAATACTGGCTGGTCCAGTTTTATGTTGCCTGCCTGCGACTAGAACCGATTATGATCTTTAATAAAAACATTTAGAGTAAATGGCACCTGCCTACCAGTCATGTCTGCATTTGGGTCCTCCAACCCTGGCCCTAGATTCTTATGTTGAGTGTTTTAAAGGCTAATCTGGCATCTGGTTACATTTACATCTGATGCCACTGAGTGAGCATCTGTGAGCCAAATATAAGCAGGCAGCAAGCTTAGATTAGCGAAGGATAGAAACAAGGATTGTATCATGGTTAAAATTATACTCTCATTTTAATCACTTATTAGTAACAAATATAGTTTTATTTATTTAATTAGTGCAACAGAAATCAGAAAAAATTGACTGTGTTTCTTGTCATCGTCCTTTGTTTTTGTGTTTTTTATTATAAGGGCTCACGGTCCTCTTTAAAGAGTGGCAGTCCATTAGGAAGAATGAGAGGTGCAATGATTTCTTGGCCATGAGACTCCAGTTCATGTTCTGCCTGGGAGTTTTATTTCCACTTGATTTTGGATCATGTTTAGGCACCAAAGCTATGTGGTTAGGTTCCTGGACAGGTCTCCATATGCACCAACCTGGGAGTCATCGTCAAGCTGTAGTGTTGTCTGTGCCGTGATGCTCAGTGTTGTCTCTAGAACTGAGATGGTTTTGACAAAAAGCAAATCGGTTGCTGTTGCTCATTGCATTGTGAGATAAGCCACACTTCCTAACAGGCAGCCTGCATAAGCGCGCAGAGTTTTGTCTTTGTGCGGTATTTGTGTACAGTTTCAACTGATGGAGAGATCACACAGCACACCAATGAGTTCTGTGTTATTCTCTTAAATTTGGCCGTATTTGGTAAATGTTGGAGCTTAACTTTTCAAAACAGTTTCCACAAATTACAGCTGGACAGAAGTGGATGATGGACAGAAGTGGATGATGGACAGAAGTGGATGATGGACAGCAGCCTTGCTCTGCTTTTATAAAGTGATATGGAGACTTATGGAAAAGAGAAGCCCAGTCGAGCACACATTCACATATTAAACATTTACACACTCTGTCCTGTGCAAATTTTTGCAAATATTCATAGGCCTTGTCTCTGCCCCCCTGCCAACCAACGCACACACACATACATACACACACACACACACTAAATGTACAAGGAGCTGATGAAGCAGTGGCAGCCTCTGGGCTGAGACAGATGATGGATGGATGGGAGTAGATGACTGTGTTGGGTGGCTGCTCACTCCCTTTCTTTTTTCTCTGCCAGCCCTCCCCATAAAGTATCCATCTCTTTGTCTCTCCCCCTTCTTACCTTACCCTCTCTCACTCTGTCCTCTCCTCCCTTCACACCTATGTCCAAGTCTTTCTTTTTCCCTGCTGATGAGTGATGGATTGAGGATCTGTTCTGGCTCTGCGCTTCCTTCCTGACACTAAAGGTGTCAGCATCTCCTACATCTCTACTGTTTTGCTCCTGTACAATTTATAAGACCATTGTGGGACAAGAGGATGAGGAGACAGGGAAACTAGACAGATGCTGCAATGGACCAAGAGGGAGAGAGGGATAGAAGACTTGAGATAGATGAGGGGACAGATAGAAGAAGAGGGAGAAAGCAGCAGGGCAGGAGGAGGTTGCCGCAGAGGGCTGAAATGTCACTGAGCAATGAGAAGGGAATTTGCCAAATGTCCATACAACTTATATCCAGGAATTTCCAAGTTAATGATCTCTAAAGCTGCAATTTATTTCAATTTTAACTTTAAAACTTTCATCATAAGCACAAATCTAACCTTAGCCACATGGGAGACTTTATGTCAAACCACACTGATGCTGTGGTTGCTCCAGAAAGTGACAACCGATTAAACTGTGTGAGATGGTTATTAGGATTAGCACAGAGTGATTAAATGTTAATGATATAATGAATAATGAGCCCCCACTCATTCTCATTAGCAACCAGTTGATAACTGTATACAAGGCCACTGTGAGCTGCAGCAGAGAGGGAATGAAGGAAAGAGGAAGTATAATTAGAAAAAAGGGGGGAAACTTGAGAAATAAGGGAAGGAGTGGAAGGAGCACGGGCACACGGGCTGTTTTATTACTACGTAATTGTGATTTTTGGATTAGCGCACACTATGGACACTTTAATTCAAAATCAAACAGGCCTGCCTCGGTATACTTCCTGACATTTTGTATAGACCCCGGAGCAGGTTGTAGAACTCTGCAGCTGCTCTGGGAGCACAAAATCATTTCCTGAAAATGCCCAGAAATCTGAGACACCACCGATAACAAAAGTAGTCTTCTCAAAAACAGGATTTTAATAGAGGGTTAGGTCCTGTTTCTTACAAGCATGTGCTATTTTTTTGCGAATAACCCATTTATATATTTATTAATTTTTTTCATTTGGTAGTCCTGGGGAGGCCATTCATCCGATATAGCCAGAGCACCCCCAAGTGGCGAGAAACTGGAACTGCTGGCTGTCCAGAGGGATGAGCATCACTTCGGGGACCTGGCAGCAGAGCACAGGAGTAGATTAAGGGGGGAAATTATTTATAAATTTCCCTTCAATTATTTATTAAGCAATTCCTCGCAGTGTTTACTAAGGGGTTATTAAATATTATGCTGCTAAGCTACTCAAAAGACGGAATCGTCAGAGGACATCCCAGGATACTTTTAATTCCAGCACTCACACAATTTACAGCTTCTAAAACCAGGATTCAGAATGCAATTAAAGTAGGAGCTGCTCAGTCAATTTTCATACTGTTTCACTTTTCCATCTTTCTCTCTGTGCTTCTTATTTTTTCATTTTTGTTCAGCAAGGAAAACTTGCAGTCTCTAGCCAAACACCATGTGAGGGTGTGTGTGTGTGTGTGAGTAGATACATATGTGTATGTGTGTCTAAGAGGTAATGGAATAACTGCAACTCAGCTAATCCGATCTGTCTCTCCTTCTCCATCTCCAGTCCCTGTCTTCCTCTCTCTCTATCACACTCACTCAGGACACTGAGAGACAGACCCCTGTCTGCTGGCTCCAACACCATCAATAGTTTGTCCAGATATTTGCTGCAGGCTTAGCCAGGAAGAGGAAATGTAGCTTTGGATTTTTTTTATTTTATTTATTTGGCTTCCACAACAAGCCATCTAATAGACTTTGGTAAAAGGGAGAAGGGGCGAGAGAGTCATTTTAACCACACGGTAAGTGAACATTATACAGCTGAAGCAGGCAAAATCATCGTGGCCGACAGCGATAACACTGCTCAGATGCGTGTGCGCTCGGATACAACAGTTTATCCCGCTTGTGTCTCCTACAAATAGCCACTTGTAAACACAGAGACACCTTCGCTGTAAAGCTGTGAGAGGAAAATTCACATAAAAATGGACAAGTTCATTCCAGTATGTGTTCGACACTTCTTAAGCCACTCTTCCTGCCTGCTGCCCCTTATTACATCTGCTCAGTGCCCTCGTGAAAAAAAAAGAGCATATATCTGTGTGTGTGTGTGTATTTTTGCTCTAGGTGGATTCCTTTTCCAAGACAGAAAAAGGGGAAAACACAAAACCATAGCTATCATCCCTCTCCACTCTCACCCACACTCCGAGCCTGTCTTGCTTCTCCTCCCTTGCTTTGCTTTGTTATCATGTGTGTGTTACTGAGCGCGTGTGTGTGCATGGTTGTGTGACCAGAGGGTAGAACACTTCACAAAGCAGAAAAAAGACCAATAAGTTGAACAAAAAAAAAAAAAAAAAGCATGAAGAAGCATAAAAAAAAAAGAAGTGTCATCCGCTTGATAGTTGTGGAAATCAGAGCTGGTAACTAGATTAATGAGTGTGCTTTTGTTTGTGCGGTGCCGTGTCAGTTTGCATTGTTAAGATTTACTTTTTATGGCACATTTGCACATGCACACACGCAGCTCAATCAACACGCAGCGGGAACGACTCGCAGTCTCACAGATTTCCATGGAGCAACACTGACCCCTGCTGAATGCAGCCATTTTTCAAATCCACCGCATCACTATTGCTGTGACACTCCTAATCGCAGCATTTCATACTGAGTGTGTGAACACCTAGACTCAAGGAATAAGGGGGGTTTCAAGAACAAAGTACTGAATATGGCTAGCAACAGTGATGCAATGTAATGTAACAGACAGGTTTAATTGAGAAAAGCAGATGTGAGATGTCCAGTCTATAAATCGTCCCATGAAGGGAATTTTCTGATGTACAATGAAGGATAACCGGGGGTGACAGGTTCGCCTTATTCTTGCAAATTAATTATTTTGACCCCAACAATTAGACTGAGTTTAGGAGCAAATGTACAGAACTGGTTGGAAATTGTTTCTGTATTTTCTCACAGTTAAAGGCCACCACATTATGCACGGTGTTAGGGGTATACCTTTTAATCAGCTTCCATCAAAAGTAATGATTGTTCAGGAGCGTGAGATGATGCATTTCTCACGACATTTCCAAATGGCAGTTTGGGGATTCAGCAGCAATCTATTGGCTGATTGAGTCTCTAATGTCAGTGTGCGTTTGATTTGCGCTGCCAAGTGTGCGTACATGCTCGAGTTGTCCTGTCAGACAGGAAGGCGGGTTTGCCAAAATACCAATAAAACTGACTTCATCTGTTGGAGTTTTCTGCTGGATACTGTCGGGTCTTTACCGTGTAGTATAAAGTTAAATTGACTAACAGATGGAGGTCAGTTCAATTCAGACTTTACTTAAACCCTTAAGAAAGGTTTTTCATCCTCACTGCACTTTACCACTTTCACTGATGTGTCATTCTTGCGTTGTTCTGGGAAAATAATTATTGTAATAAATAACAGTAAAAGCTGCATTTTGCCCGAAATAAGACAGGGAAGCAGGTGTTTCTTTTCAGCCCCGATTAACGCCTGGAGTCATCCTCTAAGAGCTCCAGTAACCTCCAGGAAAAAGATGGGGCAGATGCCGCCTGAGAGCCAAATTCAAGGAAGGAAAATGTTGATAATTGCGCGGTTGTTGTTAGTTAACTTTATTGCTCTGAGAACACGTTAATAACTGAATGTGACTCAAATGGATACATTCATCAGCTCATCTCTTTACTTTCTGTCACGTCAGAATCTGTTCAAAAAGGTTTCTGTTAGAAAATTGACCCGAAGCTAAAATTACACCTTTGCAGAGAGCGCCGACATCTTGTTGAAAAGTATGTCGCATATTCAAACCGACTGAACCTTCAAAAAAATCTTTTACAAAAAGTATGTTTTTTATAGTCTTATTTCAAAAGGTGCGTATTATGATGTATATTTTTACTTATTCTCTGAGATATCTCAATATCTACTGAACAGACTAGCACAAAATCATTCTTGGTTATTAGATGATGAATCCAAAAATCTTTCCTTTCAAGGTTCTGAAACAGTTTTTTCCAATAATAATGTAGACTAGATTGCCATTCAATCTGTCAAACTCATTGAAGCACCTCTGAGAATACATTCCATCACTTTTAGTGGTCCTCTGAATGGTTCCATTCATCACCAAATACCAGCAAAAGTAACAACATTCCAATGAACTTCAGCCAGGTTTTGTTTTTAGAGTTGAAAAGAAGATGTAAGCACAGTAAGACGCCTACGAAGATGCTGAACAATGTCCAAATAGAATATCCTGTGCTAGGAGGGCGATTAGCTCAAAGTGCAGCCTTACAGCATCTAAAAATTGGTAGACAAAAAGAAAAAAATCCTCTTTTTAAGTGCAGAAATATTGAAAATCACGGCGTCACAAAAACACCAGTTTCATCTTCTTGACAAGGAGACAGAACGTAGTTAAACATAGTTTTAAAAAAAACTGCCGCAGTGATGACAGCTGCAAACGAAGCCACTTTGCTTTGAGAGCGTGGGTGGATATGCGCCTACAGCTAAACAAGGGGAAATGACAAGTGAAAATGGCACATTTCAATGTCCTGAATAAGCAGTTGTTTCTGCTACCAGAGTTATCCTGTGCTTGGCTGTGGGTAGCGAAACATGTGGAGGAGGAGCTGAGTTGAAGGCTGAGGGTCAAAGAGGTGAGCGCGAGAAAACAAAGGAGGTGGGGAGGAGGGGGGGGCCGCACAAATGAGGACAAGCAGAAAACAAGAAAGAGCAAGAGATGGAATATTGCATGTGGATAACATGATGAGAAAAACAAATGGAAATGGACTTTAAAGGAACAGACACAGCCAAGCGTATTAGACTGAAGGCCGAGGAGTATTGACGAGCATCGGCAAACGCTGTTTGAACAGAGGACGCTTTCAAAATCAACTTCAGACAATTAACAGAGTTCCAGAGAAGAGAAAGAAATCATCGATGCCCAAATGACCAGGGATTGATTAATGAAACTGCAAAACCATCCAGTGTGGAGAAGGAGCTGTCTTGACTTCTCAAATGTGCAAATACTGTGACCGTGACGACATGGAGAAAATTGCATTAGCAAAGAGGAACAAAGATCGGTGACAAATTACATAATGCCCGCAAAATTGATCCGCATCATCTCTAGCAGCGTTTGTGCAATTTGCACTGTACTTAAAGCTCATTTGATTGATGACAAAGTGGCAAGGGGGGGGGGGGATTATTGGTATCCAAGTTCAGTGCATTCAGGTTCAAAACTAAAATAATCTGATGTCCTGTAAAAGAAAATGATATTCCAGTGGAAACCCGGTGCCGGATCTAGGGTGTGTCTGAATATGTGAGACTCAACAGTCCAGATTGAAGCTGCTCTATTATTATGTAGTAGTATGAAGTAAAGTGGTTGAAGTGCTTCCTCTAAATCCCCCTCTTCAACACCACCAAATCAAACCTTGCAAAGTTGGAAACTGGCACGGTACCAGGGCTCAGCAGGGCGGACACGATTTGATTACCTTAGCTAATGCAGACAGGTCCTGGATTTCTATAGCATGTGCTGTGTTTCTGTCGTGCCATGTGTTACCATCTATTTTTTAAAAACGTGAAGCTGAAAGAACATCTTTATGCAGGTGGGGGGGATAAAATCACAACAGTGAGCTAACACAGCCTTACAGAGTTGGAGTCGTGAATCTGGCCCCCTGATAAATAAGTCACCCTTTAACGCTGGTTTAGTCTCCATTAATTCCTGCAAACAAATATCAGCCAACAAACTTTATCTGGGTTCATCACAAAGACGGTTGCAGAAATTGATAGTTTGCAATAATTATTTCTGGCTTAACCACCACAAGCGATCCCGGCACTGTTAACGAACCCTTTGAAAATACCAAAAACAAAAATGTCTGTCGGGACTTTTCGATTTCCCAGATCTATGTGTGGATCTTGTGGTGTTTATGTATACAGCGGCACAACAGAGTATGTGGAACTGACCGCAGCGGAGGTCTGTGAAAGATAGTAATGCAACAACTGAGCAGCTCATGTGCCCACAATACCTATAACAGTTCATTAGATTGCTTCTAATATATTCATGGACAAAAGGAAATGAAATTATTACTAAGAGAAAACACTCGAGGCTCTGATTCATTTTAGAGACCTTGTTAACAAGGATCTTGTTGACCCTGTGCTGCTCTTGTCCATGCCAAAAGGTTCTCTCTTGACAGATACATAATAAATGGACACGTAAGGTGATTAAGATTACGAGTATAATGCATCGTTACTCTCTATACAACCAAAAAGGAATATTTGGGCTTTTAGGCTTATTCTTGTATGAAAAAGAGATTTTTCTGTTATTTCGTCTGCCTACTGTAGGTGCACTTACACACACAGCAAGACAGGTTATGTGATTTCAGAAGCTTTTGCCAGACTTGAAGGACAAACAAGCATCAAACTGTGAGGATGGCAGGGGAAAGAGTCAAGCACAGCTATTATTACACACACAAAGAGCGATGAAAGATGTGCATGCCTGTCCACTGGCAATGACAGTGTGAGCCCCACCAGTATGCACGATTCTTCATCCCTTTCGCTCTCTCTGCACACAGGTGTGGAGAGAAATAGACAAATAGCAATAAATTCCTTTTTCATAAATACTCCCAATGTCAAGTAGCTGCTGTTCACTGATTATCGAGGAGAAATGCTTATTCGTGTCCGGGAACAGTAATCACAGTGTACTTTATCTTACCGCCAGGTGTTCTCCTGAATGTAACTAAATACTTTTGTCTAAGCTCCTGAGAGCGATGGTTATTGATCGATGAAGAGAAGGCTTAATCTAAATTGGCAGTTAATGTTGCTTGTTCAAGACCCTGAAAACAGGGTCTTGGAAAAAAACATCTTTTTTCAAGGATGCTTTTATGCACGTCAGTCAGCCACAACATAAAAAATACTGAATGGAGGAGCGAATAAGAGCATTGATCATTTTGTTAAAATAAAATGACTGGCATTCATTTGGATGTCATTTTGACGAGCACCACCGACAGCGTGGCAGCGACGCCTCCCAAAGGCAGCGGCCTCCCCGGCAGGACAACGCGCTCCATGAAACCACAACTGATCCAAGCTGCCAAGATCTCGATCTGAGTGCACATCCGTAGGATGCTTGGGGAAAAGCTCGATCCACGAAGGACCTACCCCGCAACTCACTGTGCCCATAGGATCTGCCAGTATTCCAGTGCCAGACTCCACAGTACATCCCCAGAAGTCCTATGTCAATGTGCCGATGAGTCAGAGCTGTTTTGATGGCATAAGGAAGACACAATATTAGGCAGGTGGATACATAAACATAAAAAAGAGAAAAGCAGAGTTTAAAGCTAAAACTCATGTTAGCATTCTAACATGCTCACAGTGGCAGCGTTAATATGCTGATGCTGTTTACGCCTGACTTCATCACGGTTCAGCGGGCTAGCATGTTAGCATTAACAACAAGTCAACACAAGCAACAGTTTAGGCTGATGGGAATGATACTTAAACCAAAAAAAAAAACAACAAAACTGGAGAGTGAAATTTTGGCCTGACAATTCTCATGATGTTGCATCGTTACAGAAACGCCCACCCGGGGAGCAAAACAAGGCTTTCCTCTGCAGCCTGACAGCTATTTCAGATTTGTTTAGCCAAAATGCTGGATAGCTGTTAAATTGGATGCACTAACAAGCCACTTACTTTGCTCACAAGCAAAGCATGGAGGAAATGGTGCACACAGCTCGCCTGGTTCTGTCATAAAATGCCATCTCCATCCTTTTCCTCAGCAAGCCCGATTGTAAGTGGTGGTCCTTTAAACTGACTTTGATTAGATTTACAGATGAGGACAAAATTATTAGCCCATCTATGACATTTAAAGGGTTTATTTTCCAGTATAGAATTTATAAACATGTTAGTTTTCATCAGAAAGCATAAATTATTTCTATTTGCACATAATAATATAATTATTTAATGACCAGGGACAATATTATGACCTTGAAAAACTGACCTTTTTAATGAGCGCAAACCGCTGCTGTTCATTGATGTCCTTTCACTTTGTAATGCTCAAAGCTTGTAAAATCAAGTTCAAACTGAGGGCCGTCTTCCAACGTGCACACAGTATAAAAACTTCAGCACAGGTTTGAGCTGTCACTTGGGAAAGCATCGTGCCAAAATCAGAAGAGAAAACAAATTGTTGCTGCTCGCAAAGCAGGAGACGGCTATGCAAAGTTATCACAGCGTTTACAAGTGTCAAGAACTGGAGTGAGAAGTATCATCAAGAAATTCAAAGAGAGCCAAACAGTACAGAACAAGCCCGGCAGAGGTAGGAAGAAAAGGATTTCAAAGGCTCTGGAAAGAAAACTAGTGAGAGATGTGTCTGCAGACCCCAGGACTCCTGCCAAGACAGTAGTGAATTAGCCAAATTGGGAATTGTAGTCTCAAAGAAGACAATCACTAGAACCACTAGAAGAAAAACAGAAGAGACATCTTCAAGCCAGACTGAATTATGCTAAGGACAGCCTGGAGAAAGATTATGCATACTGGAAGTACGTCCTTTGGTCAAATGAGACAAAACTAGAGCTCTTTGGGGACAGAGATGCTGCTTATGTTTGGAGAGAGAAAGGAGAGGCGTACAACCCAAAGAAAATACAGCGCGGGGAGTATTATGCTGTGGGGATGCTTCGGCGCGTCTGCAACTGAGAATCTTGTCAAGGTGGAAGAAATCGTGGAGAAAGAAGGAAATCTGAAGATTGTGAAAGAAAACCTCGAGCAGTTATAGCAGCAAACCGGATCTAGGTCGACCCAAAACATCCGTCACTCCTGATGAAGAACTACCTCCGGAAGAACAAAGTGAAATTGACTGGCCTGCGTGCAGACCTGACTTGAATTTTTTGAGGTGAACTGAAGATTAAGGTTCATGTCAGAAGACTATCAAATCAATGAGAGATTGGGCAAAGAAGACGGGGCTAGGATTGCTCAGGAGACGTGTGAGGCGTGTTAAAAACTACTACAAATGACTGCAGGTTGTTATCCAGCAAAAAGGACACACAGTCACCATTAGCATCAGGAGGGCTAATAATTGTGAACCTGGTAGTTTTGGTGAAATTATTTTGTTTCTGTGTGCAAAGTAAAATATCATAAGCATCCAAAATGAAAACTAAGATTTTGGGAAAAGCAGCTTTATTAATCTATCCAAATGGGTAATGTCACCGTGGCTACATGCATCTCTTATATGCAGTCTAGGATTGAACCTAATGTCAGTGTAACAATGTCAAGTGTGGCAGATTTAATAAATTGTTCCCCAGCATCCAATCACAATAACTACATCAAAGATTCAGCTCCTTGCTGAAATCCTTCATCGTGAAGACGGGCTGAGTGAGGAGCATCCTGAAAGCATTCGCTAAATGTTTCTGAATACAGACGCTGCTCACAGCACCTTAGCAGAAATAAGGAAAAACAGAGCCGTGTTCATAGTCGCGCTTATTCTTCCACACACAATAAAGGAGAAGGTGGGGTTCATGGTCTTAAATTTACTTCTTAATGGTTTTAGTGAACATACGAGAATAAAAGCTGAAGCATGAAAAACACATCAAACTGCTTCTATGAAACATGAAGGTGCTGTGAATCAGGCACACCAGCCTTGCAGCACGGCATCTTCCACAGTGCACTCCTTAGCCCGTAAAACACAGAACATGTAGAATGTAATATTGAAATGATTTGACACAGCAGAGATTTTTTCTTTTAATATATATCCATCAGTTCAGCTATGAAGAAGAATTATTAGGTCCAGTCAAACACTGCTACTGTTACTGTAACTCTGTGTGATGTGAGTGACAGATGCCTAAATATTAGGAAATTTAGACTGAAAAAAAAAAACACAAATTCTTTGTCTTCTTTTTCACACCTTCTTCTGGGATCTTTTCTTGTCTCCTTTTTTTTCTATTTCCTTTGTCTCTCCTAGCTTTGGGAGGCATTAACAGGCTCAAGGTAATGAAAGGCAGTAGCTAAAAAACACTCGACAGTGCACATGTTAAAATTACCAACATATTAAAAACAGTGGGAGATCGAAAGGCAAGACCAATACAAGTCTCTATTGGGAAGCAATATACTAGAGGCCTCTGTGTGTTTTGACTTAAATAAAAGGCGCTAAAAAGTGGATTTCATGGTGGAGGTGGCACAGCTTTTCTGGGAAAGCATGAAAGGTCTCTTGCCCTATTGATTTTGTATGATTCAGTATTTTAGAGTTTTATAAAATTATTTTTTAAGGACACATTAAACAATTATATCTAAAAAGATGGAGGTGCATTTTGCTATAACCTACACCTGGTTCACTTACATGACTATTATGACCTTTTTTTGGGCAGCTCAAAAACAGGAGCTGGCTGCATTTTTTTTTTTTTTTTTTTTTTGACAACTTAAACATCAAAATACACCGTTTTTTCTCTGCCCTCCAATTGCCCTTTGTCCAAACAGTGCTTAAAAGACCCACAATCAGCTGAGCGATCCTTTATCGGTTCTTGAAAGCCACAAAAAGATCAGATTAGCCGAGCTGCATTCAATCATCCAAGATGCCTGCACACTCTTGTGGTCGCAGAGGAAACATGGAAACATCAGCAACTCTGGGTTTGCAGCGATGACAAATGGAAGGGCCTAAAGCTTACAGCAGTACAACAGGGGTGCAAGTAATTTTATACAGATGCTTTGTACTATCACAAAAGCAGTAAAAACAAGAAAAAATGAGTGTCAGAAACACTGGGAGGGCAATTATAACTAAAAACATGCAAGAGAAAAAAATATATATGTCAAGAAATTTTAAGTAACAGCCTATTGCAGCGGAAGAGTTAGTCATATAAAGTGAAGTACAATATTAAAATCAAAATGTACGAGAAATTGAGAAAATCGCTCTTTCAAAAACAGAAAGAGACGAAGTGACCGATGCGTGTCCTTTACAGTTGAGACAGCCTGCAGCAAACTTTGACCACTGCTGTAAATCATTATCATGTTATCATTTATTCATTATTATTCAGACCAAGTAGCACCAAGGCCGTGACAACAAAAATTAAAATACGGAAATATTATTCAAACAGGTATGCTGGATTTTTCTATCACGCTACAGTCACAGTAGGGAAAAGAGTGACTGGAGACCGCAGCACGGCTAAAACTGCAACAACTGTGACCACTTAGGGTCAGCTGCCTCCCACCAGGTGACCTGTGCCACCACCTTGAGATTGAAAGCGGTTGCCCAGAGGCGGAAGGTTTTGCACACTCAACTTCTGAGTAACCAGCTGGTTGTTGCAACTACTTGCACCAAGTGCAAGAAGAAGAAGAAACAGCTGGTGGGTGAGGTTTAGAGGGTGGCTTTTGGGTTGGGGGGGATGCCGCAGTGGTGACTTTATTTCAGCTAAGGTAGGCTTATTGGACATTCTTGCTGTCTGATCACCGGTCTTGCGGTCTAATTTCTTTATTTTGCTCTAGAGCAGTCAGAGGCAGGAGATCCCACAGTTTTTTTCCTATATGTGATGTCATTAAATCTTAAGAATTATTCCTTGCCAACTGGAGCGCACAAAAACACCATGACAATATCAAGTAATACTGTCTCCACTTGAATGTTCTACGTGTCATTACTACTATTAGTAGTAATAGTAGTAGTAGTAGTATTAAACCACTTCCTCCCACAAAAACGCACCATGAAACTGATTAGTTTAATTTTCTTCACACTAAACAGAGCTACTGTGTTTATGTTGCTGTGACAACCAATCCAACAACTTCTTCAAAGAAGTGAAAACTCACCAAGTTGTCTGGTTAAATGTTTACACACGTGGAGAACAGGCCCCGATAACACACACAGGGCGTCTTGACAGGATGACAAAATTTGCTGCCAAATAAATCAGTCTTATGATGTCGTATGCGTAGATAAAGATTTGGTTCTAGTTTTAGGCAGTACTTCTTATGGTTAGAGCAACATAATGGTCTCTTTTAACCCTGCGACAGGCAGGTGAGATGTGTGGGGCGTATCCCGCCTCGCCCTGTGACAGCTGGAAAATGCTCCAGCTTCCCCGCAACCCTGAATTGGCTAAGCTGTTAAGAAAATGGATGGATGGATAGATGGATGGATAATGGTTTATTTTAAGGGAATAGGGGGCATTTCCCACCATGGTTACAACATAAGCGTGGTCGTGCTTTAAAAAAAATATATATATATTTTCCAATACCTCATGGATATCCTGTTAGTACAATTAACCACACAACATGCTTCATCATCTGTCCAATCATTGTATTAAAAATGCTCCAAAAGGGACCAAAAGCACAAACTTGGAGGCTGGAAGGTCCAGTTCAGTGGTTCCTATCAGCCGAAGTGAAGCCTAGCAGACAGCAAACAGCTACAGCCACCTGTGTCGGCTCCCACTTATCCCTCAGAGAGTCCACACCCCTAATAACGCAAACCTTGAGCCTTAATAAAACATATGCAGGTGAAAAGTGGGAAATTAAAGTAGCTACAAAGACAAAAAAACAAACTTTTTAAGCAGATGTAAACATATTTATTTCTGCTGTCAAGCTGGCAGTTTTAAGATGGAAACTGATGGGAAAGTCTGACGAGAGCGACTCGTTTTTGACGCTAGCCTCAAGCGAGCTTACGGAACTGAAGGAACTAGTTTGTCACTCTTGCACTGGCTTCATTATTGAGCCCTGGAGGTCATTTGGTGGAGGTTTAGCATCTTTCTTGGCAATACTTTGTACAAGCCTGTAACAAAAAGCAACAAACAAAAGTATTCCATGACTGTTCGGAGCTATTCACTCTCTTTCCTTTTATAACCCCCCCATAACAGGCCTTTGTGGGGGTGATTACGCATGTATTGTTTCTGACCACTGGATAAACAAAAATGTACTTTATGCTTGAATAAATGAAATCCCACTTAACAAAAGTGGTTTAAAAATGATTGGATTACAATTCTTGTGATTTTTTTTTTTCTTTGGCTCAGAGCAAAACTTGTGTGGAAGGGTGCCAAAATTTCATCTTTTCCAGTACGTTCTCTTTTTTTAAACCAAATCAAGCTTAACAGCATCGGCTCGACGTGGCTTTCTGATGTTGCCAAAGAAAAAGTCAGACAGAGCTACCTTGCACACAGAAAAACAGCCTCCTATTTCTCATAATGCTACCGACTTAGTGAGGCTTATGATTCCCCGAAGGGCCCAGAAAGAGTCTCAGAAGAAGAGGAAAAGTGTCCAAATCAAAGTGGAAAAGAGAACAGGAAACTAAAATTAACATGGCATTGTGGACTTTGTGTGTTTGCTTTTTTTAGTAAATAAACATCTTCAGAAAAAATGCTTACATCACAGCAGTTCAATTAAAACAAAACGATGACTCATACAAGACTGTTTGAAATGCACAGGCAGGAGGTAAATCTTTGCCCAATGTATACAGCAGTGTTTATATTTACGGAGCATCACACACATTAAACAGACTAGTTTCACGATCCCCTTCAAACAGCAACCACTATCTATTATACTCACTGCAGATTCAGCTAAGTAAGTATTTCTCAATTACACCTCATAGATAACTTCTCTTGTTATTGGGTTCAAACATCAAAAAGGAAAGATATCATCTGTAGAAAGAAGCACTGCTTTAATCCACATTTTCTCTCTACACACACACACACACACACACACACACACACACACCAGTTCGCACAGAAAGAGTTCAGCCTCTGCTAGCTTTTTCCTCACCTTGAAAATAAGATTAAAATGTTATCGGTTGTGCCACCTGCACAGTGCTGCTCTGACTTCACAGATACAACACATCAAGCCTAATCCTGGGTGTAAGATACGTAACACACACAGGCCTGGGCACACAGATCAGCTAAAACAGTGCTTACAGACACTTGTTACCACAGACTGTTACTCTAATGGAGGGGTGTTCTTTAAGAGCACCTCTCTGTTCCATTATTACATTAGAAGCGAGAGAAGAGGACATGAAATCATAAAAAAAAAAAAAAAAAATCCTCATAGCCACAATAAGTTAGGTGAAAGGATGACACCAAGTGTTCAATTAGGATACTACATTATTGTTTGAAAAATTAAATTCAGGGTATTTTTCAAGCTTTTTTAAAACGTAAATAGAAGCATTTAATGAATAATTGTGCAGTAATCTCGTCGTCACTCGAGACACATTGTTCAAGACACTGGTGGAGAAATCTCTGCATCTTTAAATAAACCCAATCAGATCATCAATCACTGCAAAAACAAAAAGGACTCATCTACGTTACACTGTTGTTAGGAGGTCACGTGACCTGGGCCTATATTTTTTTAAATTCACAGCAGAACACCGAGCCAAGTTTTTTAAGGACAAAACACATTTATCAAGCTACTTAGAAAACTTCTATTTAAAAAAAGAAATGTGAAAATTAATCAGATGTTTTTCTCTTCTACATCATGGTAATTGCGATTTTTTTTTTTTTAAGTTTTCTTCATGATGTAATCCATAGTGCAGTGGTTAACACACTTCCCTATTATGAAATATCCCTGGTTTGAGACTGGGAGAGGGTTGTGTCAGGAACAGCATCCGGCATAAAAATCAGTGCCAAATTAAACATGTGAATCCATCCGCTGTGGAAGCCCCTTACAAATAAGGAAGCAGCAAAAATAACTTTTTTCTTTCTGTAAGTTTCCTCTTAAAATACTCTGAGCATAAGTGAGCAGTGTTTGTTTGTTTTTTAGCTCTTGCAGCTACTCTTAACCAACTTAAGTGATCTCTGGATCTCTGTTTAAATTTTTACTATTTTGCAAGGGAAAATATGTTTTAAAAATTTGTCATTTTTAGAACTATGTTTGCCAGTTTGAATAAATATTAGGGTTGATAAATATAGGCTCCACCCATGGGAGGCACGTGCTTGTGTGCTCACAGGTAAACTGCAGTTGACACATGATACTATTCATATTCACAGTCATTTACTGATCCGACATATCAATTGAACCATCTCTGCGGATGGTAAATGTCACAACACATTCTTGCTTTTCATCCTTTAATAACACTAAAACACCTTTACATGTTATTATCCTTTCTGGAACGCACAGAATAATTTGGGACGATCACTTTAAAAGACAAATATACAAAAAAAGAAGTCTTGCAAAGCCTCACACAAACTGCATTGCAACACAACATAACTCTGTAGCATCTTAATTTTAAAGAAATACACATATTTAAGTTGTCTTTTTATGAAGATGTATGTTGGGTGTCTATCAACATACATCCAGGTGGATCCTCTGGTGGCGTTTGAGGTTACATTTCTGGGTGAAGCGCTTGCCACAGGCCAAGCAGCAGTACGGTCTCTCTCCAGTGTGGACGCGTCGATGAGCTTTAAGGTTGCTCAGCTTAGTGAAACTACGGCCACAGAGCGAACAGCAGAAAGGCCGCTCACCTGTGTGAGTCTGCAGGTGGGCCTTCAGGTTACTGGGGTGGGGGAAGCACTTCCCGCACTGCCCACAGCGCAAGAGGTGCCTTGCAGCAGCGTGAGACTGAGAGTCTGAATGGGAGGCAGGGCTGATGTGATGAGAGTTAGCAGGATGGTGCTGGGACCCGTTGCTGACCCAGGAGTCTCCAGCTCGGTTAAGTGTTGAAGTCTGTTTGTCACCCAGGTGAACTCGCTGGGCCGAGGATACAGGAGGAGGTGCTTTGGATGTGGAGGGAATTCTGTGAAGGTTACTTAAGTTTATAACCTGAGAGTGAGCGACAGACAGTGCCGCAGCGGTACTGTTGGAGAGAATATGAGAGGGCTTTTTCATTGGTCGGTGGAGATGCTGTAAAGCAGCTTGCAATCTCAGACCTGCACCAGCTTTGGAATGCAGCTTCATAACCTCTTGCACAGCAGCTTTTTGAGAAATGTGGTTTGGCCTGTGTGCTTCTGAACTCAACCTGTGCTGTTTTACTGAACATGAAAAAGATGACATACCTGAGTTTATTTTCTTTTCTATATTCTTGCTTCCCTCACACCCATCAGAATCAAGAATGACTTCCTTCTTGATAGTCAGGCCTAAAATATCACTGTGTTTTAGTCTTGCCTTAGGGGACCCTGAGGATGAAATCTTATCTCTGCCTGGGGTAGCCTGAATGTCTGCTCTGACAGAGTCGGACAGCTCATGTTCTGCTGTAGTTTTGACTGGATCATGTTCCTTTTCAGCTCCAAGTCTGTGACTCTGCAACAACTCAGCTGCTGCGACAGTCAGACCTGCCCAACTAGCATCTATGTCCAAAGATGAAACATGTGGCCGATCTGTAGACAGGTGTGTTTCCTCCCTGTCTTCAGGAAATCCATACCCTGCAGTTATCTGCGGATCTTTCTTCACAACATTTCTTAATAATTCCTCACTGTTTTCTTCAGTCTGTTTTGGTTGTACCTCAACTGTCCCACTCTCGTCTGATCCAGGTCCATCTACAAAATAAATTGAATTATTTTATTAAACAAAAGAAAAATCAGGGTGTATCTGCTGATATGAACAAACGGCCTTTTGGAATTCAAGAATGTATAAACTTGTGCAGAGCTGAAACTGACAAATCTGATTGTTTCTGGGTCTGAATTAATTTAAGATGCACTGAGGTGAACTGTCGCGTGGACTGACCAACCAAAATTCTAAATTCTTTTTGGAGATCATGGACACTGCATCATCCAAGCTGCAGAGAAGAGAGACCAGCCACTTTAATGCCATCTGACATTTGCTTTGTTTTTGCTCACTTTTCTAAATGTGAAAAGTTCTGTTTCAATTTATTTTATTGTATTTATTGAGCCATACTTATTGTACTATATTCAACTTTTTGCACGACATTGCATTGCATTTTATTTAGATTTTTACTTTATTGACCTATTTTATTTAATCATATTACATGTTATTTTATTGATGTATAATACTTTATTTAAGCTATTTTGTTATAGGTTATGTTTAATGTTTTGCCCGCTGTAACACAGGAATTTCCCAACTTTTCAGACAAATACAGTATATTTTATCTTAGATCTAAGATACCATTAATGATTAACAGCATGAACAACACACACTAATCCAGATTACATCTTTTTTAGGTAAAGTCCTGCTTAATTCAACATTCTGCATGTATTGCCGAAGCTCTCTATTACACAGAGAGCTTCTGTTTCTCAGAGTTGTGACACGAATCATTTAGACCAGGGGTCGGCAATTAATTTTTCCAAGTGGCCACATGGGAAACTGCTACTATTGTGGAGTGCCACACCAATATGTTTATAAAGAGATAAAATGAATATTGAGCAGAATTGAGCTCAGCTTAGCAAGTCAAGCTCCCATCAACCATGAGTATAAAAAAGCAACGGTAAAGCAATGTGTCATACTGTAAATAACACCTGCTCGAGGGGGGAGGGAGCTACATCATGGCACACAGTAGGGTACAGCAGGCAAGACAAGCACTTTACTTGAGCTGATGATAAATAATGCACAGTCAGTAAAATAATTATTTGATCCCTGCTGAATTTGTAAGTTGGCTCACTTATAAAGAAATGAAGTTTTTTTTAAAAAAGCAAAGTGTTGCATGAACCTTTTTTTTTTTTGAATAGAGATGGTGTTGGTACACACATTCACTAAACAAAACACCAAATAATCTCTTTAGGTTTATCAACATGTAATTAGAAAGTGTTCCCATTTAAAGTGCTACACACTTTCCTACCATGTCAACAAATGACATAACTGATGTTTTGTGTGTCTGTGTGTGAAATGCCATAGGCAACATTTATCATGCATTCCACTTCCTTAGCTGTTTAACTCATTCTTTAACTGCTTATATTTTATATCAATTGGCTTTTTCACGATGATGTTGGAATGGGCACGCAAGAAAATGTTAGTCTTAGTCTTAACAGCATAAATGCATCTTCAGATTGTTGCCTACAGTTTTTTCATCTGAGCCATTAATTCTTCTAGGCTGTGCTCACTCACTTCCACAGTCTCCCCATCTGCTGTTTCCTCAGTTGGAATGGTATAAGCCACAGTGATGCCTTCTGGGAGGTCAGGCACAGCACCTGATGCAGCCTTTAACTCTTCTTCAGTCACTTTTGATACCAGTTCAATACCCCATGTGTTGTCTTCACGTATGACCTCCTCCTCTTCTTGTACTACTATCACTTCGGGCTGCTCTGCTTCTTTCCTCTTGTACTCCTCCTGTTGTCTCCTGCAGTGACGGTCAACGGGGCAGCATGGTGGCACGGTGGTTAGCACTGCTCGAGCAAAACTCGAGCTCTCTGGCATAAACTCTACCCACCATGTTTTAAGGAACAGAAATGCTGAGTATGACGCAAAGAACACCATCGCCACAGTCAAGCACAGTGGTGGAAACAGTATGCTTGGGGCTGTTTTCTGCTAAGGGGACGACTTCACCGTATTGAGGGGCCAGTGGACAGGGCCATGTACCATATAAATCTTTGACAAGGACCCCCTTCCCTCAACCAGAACATTGAAGGTGGGTCATGGATGAGTTTTCTAGCATGAGAAAGACACAAAACATACCACCAAGGCAACAAAGGAGTGGCTAACAAGAAGCACATTAAGTTTATGGAGTGGCCTAGCCAGTCTCCACACATCAGTCCTATAGTTAATCTGTGAAAGAAGCGATTTAGAGTTTCTGTAAAGAGGAGTGGGCCAAAATCCCTCCTGAGATGTGTGCAAACCTGGTCACCAGCTACAAGAAGCATCTTACCACTGTGCTTGCCAACAAGGGTTTCTCCACCAAGTACTAAGTCATGTTTTGCTTGAGGATCAAATACTTATTTCACTCAATGGCATGCAAATCAATTTATAATTTTTATGTAATGTGTTTTTTTCTGGATTTTTGGTTGATATTCTGTATCTCGCCATTAAAGAATAACTTTACTGATCCTAGAGGGAAATCCACATGTCTGACATAGCTCATCTGCTATTTGTATGAGAACTGAAAAGCCTAATGGCTGTGGGTACAAATGATTTCCCGAAGAGTCTTCCACTACTGATGTTCTTTTGTTCCATAAACATGTTATAAAGTGGGTGATCAGAGTTGTTCAGGATGGCTTCTAACATCTTTAGTGTCCATTCTTGCTCCAATTACAGATCCAGCTTTCCTCACTAGTTTGTCCTGTTTGTTTATTTATTTATTTATTTATTTATTAGGGATGTGTTCCTGGCGACTAATTTCTTAGTCGACTAAACAAGGGAAAAATTATACTAATCGACTAGTCTAAAACTAAGAAAAACTCGGCTATTAAGTTAAATTTTAGGACTGTTTAATGGACAATGTTAAAAACTGTCTGAACAAAGTCATTTGAAACTATTGATCGATTTCTTCAATAATGAATCGCACTTTAAATGCTGCTAACTGTGTGGCATTATGAACACTGCACGTTATACTCCAAACGGACAACGAAGAAAAAACAACTTAAAATAAATTCATGTTCACTATTTGAAAATGCATTACTACAAACGAGGTTTACACATCATTAAAATATGAGAAAATAACATCCAAAAAATGAATAAATAGCAACTTAAAAGCGCGGCCATAAAAAATTAGTGACTCTTCATTTCTCTGTAAGTGAGCAAACTTACAAATTCAGCAGGGGATCAGATCTTTATTTCACCCACTGTATGTGCAATAAATAATGCTTAATGTTCCTTTACTATGGACAGACTGACAGATAAGACACTTAACAATACTTACCATCAAGACTACAGTTCCACCCTCCCATATGTACAGAAGAACAAGACGGGTTACTAACTTCTTCCTCCTTTGTAGCAACAGCTAACCTCACATCCTTTTCTTTTGCTGCCTGACGACATAAAACACATAAAATACTGTGAATATGCATCGGTTACATTTCACCAATTTAAAGAGCCATTTTCTACATTTTTGCATCTCTTACAACAATACAAATCTTTTAGCACTTTAAAGGTGTCTAGCAAAATCCAGTAGAATATGAATGCATAAAAAAGATGATGATGATTTCATGTCAGTACAACATATTTTTGCTCTGGTAGACACATATTGTGGCTCACCTCTGACTCCCTTTCAGGGCTCTCCGCAGCTGTAGCATTGTTGTCTGCCTCTTGTGGTGACTCCGTGATTTCTGGTCTGCAGCTTGCTGTCCACCTTTCAAAACAGTCGCTCTCTCGCTTCACATTAAGACCCCTCATTTGCTCTTGGAAAAAAGAGAAACACCACAGTGTTTAAAATGTTTAGAGCATCCTGTGACCTATATTTAAACTCATCTTATGCCCGTTTCTTCTTACCATCCTGATGGTCTTTAGGCTTTTCTTCAGTAGTGTCAGTAGACAGTTCCACACCATGCCTTGCACAGTCAACACACATTCCAGTCTTTCCTCCTTCTTTCACAGCTTGGTCACTGAATTTTTTCTCAGTCCACTGCAGCTGCATCCTCAGGGACTCTATCTCCTGGTTCCTGCGCTTCACCTCCACCAAAAACACGTCTTCCACTAACCTGGTAACCTCAAACATAGCTGTTTTCACCACAGTCTCCATCACATCTGAGAGCTGGGTCTGAAAGGTGACTATGAGGGTGTCCATGTCTGACACAGTGTACTCTGTCAGCCTCCCGTGTATATGTACTGTTGCTCTTCGAACTTCTGTGTGTTTGTGAAGGAATACAATGGAGAGTGACGATGCTTCTTAAACGCTGTATTTGGACAATTCGGCTACATGTTGTAAACTGAAGGCCATAATCGCAGTCTTTATTCAACAATGCACCAATTTGCCGCTGTCGGTATTCCTGGTAAGGAGGAACAAGCCGTTATTAAAAGCATTATTAATGTCAAAAAGCTGCCTTAACGCGATGTTTACTGATGTGAAATGTCAATCACAACCAGCAATTAGCTAGCTGATGCTTAGCGGTAGCATTCGTATGCTATCGTTTCAGATACTTCGTACTACGGACACTGAACGAAGTCGAATGTAATTGTGGCGGTAAGTCACGCGTGGTTTTTGCTTTCGAATCTAACGACTGTTTAGATAAGGAAATAAATGTGCCCTAAACGGAGCTAGCTACTCATCACTCGCCTGTGGTCCTTGTTTTTGCTCGTGGCGTCAC
>JAVDPK010002771.1:819006-832425 GCA_034780415.1 Cichlasoma orientale | reverse complement strand
TTAAAGTAAATTTTAAAGTAAAAAAAGACCCCCCCCCCCCCCCCAAAAAAGAGGCAAATCTGTCCTCATGTTCTTTGTAAATGGAGCTGATAAGAAAAGCACAGTGCTTAAACTTCAGTCGAACACCATACCGTGTTTTTTTTTATTACTTTTGTATTACACTGTAACTCTCCTCAACTTTGCTGCTCCTATTTTATTCCATCTTTTATATGGAAATAAGGCCGGGATTCTGTTGTCCCTCGAGACGAGCCTCCTCGTCTTCGGCAAAGATGCATGTTGATAAAAGGTAAACCTGTCATGCTGTATCTGTTGGGCGGATGGAGCCCCCTCTCATCAAGTCTTACAACACAGTTTGATCTTCTTTTCATCACTACCTTCACGTTTTTCTGTAGAGGGTGGCCCCAAACATCAGCCTCACTTTTGTTTTGCATATCAAAAGCTTGTATACAGACTCAACAGTCTGAAGGAATCCAGTAACATCAGATTCTGATAATTGAACTAGGTCCACAGTGGCACAGTACAGTATATACTGCAGACTTAAATTCGGTGAAAACCTGTATGAGAGAATTTTCTTTGTCACTTTCAACACAGCATGCAGACTTTTTTCCCCCTCATGTATTGAGATTATGTTTAATTCTCTTAAACTTTTTCTCTCCAGCACTACACCAAAGATGCTGATGGCCTTTGTACCAGGCTGATTAAACCCAAATTGATGGAGGGAACAGTGGCAGCGCAAGACGAATTCTCCAGGAGTAAGAGCACACAGAGCTCATTACACAGCCCAGAGGGACACTGGCACCAATGCACACAGGGACACTTTGTTATGCTTGTCTTTATATGCCACATTAACCTCACAGTATCAGATGCATGAACACACACAGTGTACAGAGAAATCCTGCGTCTCCTATGAGCTTTAATAGCATTAATCAACAGAGGGTGTTTAATCTCTGTGTGGCTGGGAACAACTGCTGGGCTTCACCGGCTCTCAAGGTCAATCTCCACCTCTGTCTGTCTTTATTTACCCTCGCGTACCCATCTGACCCGGCTAATTCTTACACCAGAGAAATGAGAAGATTAATTCTCCCTCCCAAAGGATGTACATCATTGTAAAAGTTATTTTAATAAGAAAATGTTTGCCATGAAATCTAACATTTAAAGTTCTTGAACTGCAAAGTGATGTTAACGTGTTGTAACACATTTATAGAATAGTTATTACTTACAGCACGATTACCGAGCATCATTAATGCCCTCTCTCGGCAGGTGGCTGGGCCTTGAACCGAAAAGAGCTGAAACTCCTCCAGACTATTGGCAAAGGGGAGTTTGGAGGTGAGAAACTGATGTATTTACATTTCATACATCAGGTCAAGGTCACCTTGCAGAATGTACTAAAACTTTACCTTGTCTGTGTCCTTGTCAGACGTGATGGTAGGAGACTACAGAGGGACCAAGGTGGCGGTCAAGTGCATCAAAAATGACGCCACAGCGCAGGCTTTCATCGCTGAGGCGTCTGTCATGACGTAAGATCTGCAGCTATTGTTTTTGTCCTTCACACCACCTGTAAAACACGTTTGTGTCCATCTGCAGACGCGTTTTCCTCTTTCAAATATGAGGTCGTCCTCAGTCACTGGCTCATTTTTCTGCTTGTTTTTGTGGGCAGAAGGTCATGAAGAATATTTATTTTTTTTTCTGCCTCTGTTTCTGTGTTTGAACAGGCAACTGAGGCACAACAACCTGGTGCAGTTGCTCGGGGTAATTGTGGAGGAGAGGGGCAGTCTCTACATTGTCACAGAATACATGGCTAAGGTAAGTCAAAGTGTTCTCTCCCGAAATGTCCTAAAACTGGAAATAGTACGTGCTCATAATTTCTATCAAGGGTTTAAAGACTAATTAAACCTTTTGGAAGTCAGATGTTTTTATGGCAGAATTACAAACTATTACAAAGAATTAGGACAAAATTAAAGCCATGCTCATCAAACAACCGAGCTGTCATTAGCCAAGCTCACCATAAAGTTCATTGGGAAGCAGCTCGGCTGGCTCTGTGCAGAGGTTACAAAAGATTTACAAAGAGTTGCATGGAAAATGAAAGCTTAGTGTTTCACAGGGGGGGTTACAGACTGTGTGCTGGAGGAAATGGTCAAGGCTGTGACCTCATGCAAAACGGTTAATGGACTTTTTTTTTTCTGTTATTGTACAGATTAAACAAACATTTCTGTCTGTTATGTTTTGACTGCGGCACCGACATGCTGTTTAAAAAAACACCACCACACATGCTTTGACACATTTGTTTTGTCTGGGGTCATGGATTTGGTTTTCACTCGGCCCATTCATGATTTAAAAAAAACAAAACGTACCTACACAGGTTGCTGTGAGACTTTCTCGAATGTTAGCTCTGTGTTGATAATCTAAATTGTGCCACAGGGCAGCCTAGTGGACTACCTCCGCTCTCGAGGGCGGACTGTTCTTGGTGGAGACTGCTTACTCAAGTTCTCACTGTGAGTACTCTTTCAAGCATTTATTAGACTTAGAAAAAGGCAGATTTTTAATCTGCTCTTTTCATGGTTGTTAGAGAAATTGCTAAAAGAGCTAAATCACTGCTGCTTTAACTGAATTTCAAAAGAACAGACTGTCATGCACTTGACTGGGAACGTGAATGAACTGTTTGTGTACTCAGGCGGCCGTCATGCATGCTGTACGCCTTAAACTCTGAGGTTTTAAAGTCCTCATTTATTTTAATTTAATAATTATCTAATATTGTAATCTAAAGCAAGTTGTTTTCATTGTTGTCAACCCATAAAATGAGTGTAAGGCTTCAGATAAGTAGGTTTTTATATTTATTGTCAATAAATCAGTTTCATTTTCAGGAGGAGCCATGTAACCTTTGAAATGGCTTACAGAAGTGCAAAAGAATTGAATATTTGGAACATCTAGAAAAAATTGAAATCATAATGGCTTAGTTTACCCACTAACCGAGCTCATTTTTACACTACGGTTTTTCCTGACGAGGCCAGTTAATAAAAGCAAACGCCACAACCACCTGTTGGCTTATGTTAGTCACCCAGTCCTCACTCATCATCTCTCCTGTCAGTGATGTGTGTGAAGCCATGGAGTACCTGGAGGCCAACAATTTCGTCCACAGAGACCTGGCGGCTCGTAATGTGCTGGTTTCTGACGATAACATCGCCAAGGTCAGCGACTTCGGCCTCACCAAGGAGGCGTCCTCCATACAGGACACCGCAAAGCTGCCTGTCAAATGGACGTCCCCTGAAGCACTAAGAGAGAAGGTGAGAGGATGAGACGTGGGCTGATATGTTGTTGCTGTCTCGACATTTGAATTGATCAGGATCAGGTCATTTGATTTAAAATGGTTTAAAAAGTGGAGGCTGGGACATATTTGAGGATAAGACCTGTGCTTGCGTCAGTATATTTGAATGAGCATGCCAGTCCAACACAATCTTTTAAATAGCGATGTATTAATGATTCCAGGCAAATCCATTAATAGCATGTCAAGTCTGACCCAAAAGCGTTTAAAGAGCCCAGTTTGTGGTGTTTGGTGGCTCGTAGAGGGTTTTCCTGTCAGAGTAAAAACAGACCCAAAGGTTTTCCCAACATCTTAATCGAATCATCTGTCAAGCTGCCAAGAATTTCTGCCCAGATAAAGTAACTGTGGGCACCCAGAGCCTGACAGGAGTGTATGACTGATGAACAAGCTGCAAAAATATTGAATTATGCAACCCTGATTCCAACAAACTTAGAACACAAATGTCAGTAAAAACAAAATGCACTGAAATGTCAATCATTTAATTTCATTTTTTAGTTCTGTGAATTTGGAGCCAATAACATATTAATGTTGGTTAATGGAAAAAAACACATGTAGTGGAACTAAGTATAAAAAGAGTGTCCCATAGAGGGAGGGAGTCTGTCACAGTAAAGGTCACCTACATACTTAAAATCATAAAAAATATTCAGAGGATCTGAAAACTGTGCATGCAGGGAACACGCCAACAGTCGTGGCAGCACCGTGTTAGAAACAGACACAGTTATGGAGCAGAAATCTTTACATTTAAAGTGAAAGTGGAGGAGTGGGTATAAAAACGACTAATTCCTCAACAGTTTGGAAATAATTGTTTTAAACCCCCTCGAATTAAAGCTGAAAGTCTGCATTTGAATTGCATCTTGATTGATTTTAAAATCCACAGTGGGGTGGTGGGGTGGGGGTGGGGGGTGCTGAGGTAAAATACTTGCGGTGTGAGCTTATGACCCAGTTTTGTTGGGCTGGAGGCGCAAACCTGATCTGCTTTCTGAATGCTTTTCTGTGTAATGTTTGAATTCGAGCTTGTCTTTTAATCCAACAGAGGTTTTCTACCAAGTCAGACGTCTGGAGTTATGGGATCCTACTGTGGGAGATCTACTCCTTTGGGCGTGTGCCTTACCCTAGAATTGTAAGTACCTTTATGAGATTATTTGTGTCTCACTAATATGCAGCAGAGATACACCAGCAGATGGCAGGCTTCATTGCTGGAACCGGTTGTTTATTTTTGTGCAAGCTCAGTGTAACCTCTGGTTCTCCGGGTGTCGACCTCATTTATGCCGTGAAACATCCGGAGCTGAATTGTGAATTCAGTTATTTCTGCCTGCTTCAACGCTGCGCGCATTTACATACTTAGTTATTCTTGTCATGTAGAGTAACCTTTGCTTGGGATGTTGCATTGCCTTCCAGTCAGTTGCATCAGCTGACTTATCGATCAAAATGCCGAGCTAACGTCAGCATCGTCTGTCTGTGTCCCTCAGCCGTTGAAAGAAGTGGTGCCTCGGGTAGAAAAGGGGTACAAGATGGACGCCCCAGACGGCTGCCCCCCCGTGGTTTACGACCTGATGAAGCAGTGCTGGACCTTGGATCCCGTGATGCGGCCTTCCTTCCGCATGCTGAGGGAGAAGCTGCAGCATATCAGAGCCAAGGAGCTCTACCTGTGAAGAGGACGCACAGGTGGGGGGCATCGGGGGGAGAGGACGGGGGTGAGACGCAGCCCAGCACTGCTTGGAGGAGGAGGAGGAGGAGAAGAAGAGGGACCACAGCACTTTCCTCCTGCCTGCCCAGCCTCTTGACCTGTAGGACTGCTACGCTGTGCCCCCTCCCCCGGCCTCAGGCATCCACCGGCTGTCCTCAGCTTTCACACTAGGACTGTTTTCCTGTTCGTGTTGTATAGCTTTTGCCAGACAATTTCCTCTTTTGATGGGCCACTCCTCTTTCCTCCTCCTACACCTGCCACTGCTCACTTACTCTCCCTCTCTCTTTGTCACATGGTCCAAATTGCTCTTCTTCCTCTACATGAAAGTCCCCTTTTCTTTCTCTGTATTTCCTCCCCTCCTCCTCCTCCTCCTCCTCCTGATCATGGCATTAACTGGAGGGGGGGCTGGTCTTTTCCTCCATGTTTGTCAGGTGCTCTTTTTCTTCTCCACCCCACTTCCCCTCAGATCATTCCCAGATTTTCATACCACCGTGTGGCTTTGCATGCCTTTCAGCTCGACTGTCATTCCATCCTTCCATCCCTCCTTGCTTTCCCTCGGCCGTGGTGTCAGGTGTGGGGCCTTCGCTCTGTGCCAAAGTGCCTCCAGTCTACAGAGCTCCAGACTTCCCTCCAGCACTTCTTTTAATTGGACTATTGTGGTTTCATTTTTTTATAATTTTTTTAACAAAATCTTTTTTATTGCTTTCTTTATTTTCCAGAGAGGCTATTAAACAGTTTTGTTTTTGTTTCTTCTTCTTTCTTTTTTTTTATGGCAACTTTCTCACCTCCACCATCTCTACATCAGACTTCTTTTTTGTTTTGTTTAATCCAAGTGTCCATGAAGAGCACTAGAATAGGAAGTGAGGAGATTTGGGGGGCCAGTATCATGTTCATCCTTCCTCAAAGACCACCCAGAGGTGTGGTGTGGTGGGGTGGGTGGGTGGGTGGTTGGCAGGGCAATAACAGGAGAAGAAGGGGGAGAGGCAGTTCACAAACATGGTTGATTCATCATACGTGGGCTTGTTTTTATATCAAAATATATTTAAAGGATTAAAAAAAAAGAACAAGGAAAAAACTGACTTGGACAGAGAAATAAAAGACGATTTTCAGAAGTCAGGAGTGACTTGGCGTTAGGGATGTTCAGTGTCTCTGTGAATGCTAGGGTCGGGGTGGTGCATGCTGTGAGAGGCCTTGGGTTCAACTGTCAGTGCTTTCAATGTTCATTGTTTTATTATGCTATCATAATTATGAATAAATCATTCCATCTGAACAGTGTGGGAACACCTGCATAATTATATCTGCATGCATGTGTGTGTGAGAGTGAGAGAACATATGTTACTGGGAGGAGTGCTGTCTTACTTTACAAGCACCTCCTTTTCCACGAATGTGTGTTTTGGATGCGAGCAAATGCCAAATTTCCGGGTTGAAAATGAAGCAAATGTTGAAATGCGAAAAAAAATTGCAGTTCCTCTGTTGGCCACTAGATGCTGTCTCCAAAATCGAGTCCATTCCCACAGACTTTCATGTTAAAATGCTCAACTTCAGAGATAAAATTAACATTTTTGTAGCTTGGGTACAATAAACTGATCAGACTAAATTTGGCCAAAAGGCAGATGTATGGTGGAGCTGTGCCAAGGCCTGCTAGAAGATAAGATTCATATTTATATTCATCAGTTTAGCTGCAGTCTCATAGCCCCAGGTCAAGCTGATCACACGTAGATGCCTTCCTCAGGGGCAACCTCACAGTAAAACCTTCTTTCAGCTGCTCACTTCACAAGGGGTCGCCCCAGTGGATGGATCCGCACATTTGATTTGGCACAGATTTCTACACCAGAGGTCTTTCCTGATGCAACCCTCCCAGGGATTTTTCTCAGAGATCTTTTACACGTTAGGCAAATGTGTTTACCGCTGCACTGAGGAGCCACAAGGGCACTGTGCTAGTAAGAGCTTTAAAAAAAAGGTTTTCCAAATTGTGACTATATTTGATCACAGCCCTTAATGTGGTTTACAGAAATATTACTAAATCCTGTTTGAGTTTTCGGGAGATTTGTGGTTTATTCTCCAGTAGTGTGTGCGTCTATCTTTAAACTGCTCTTGGTTGCTGTTTTCCTTTTGTCTCTGCTGGTAATGAGGAAATCCCTTGATTCCAATTAAAGGGACATCAAACTCCACAGTCAGCGTTCTGCATTGCGATCCCCTTCAGTGAGTTGCGTGATAAATGCGAGGGGTTAAAGATGTCTTACAGGATGAAAAATACTTCTTAGTTTCACTTGTAAAAGGCATTCTGTCAAAACATGAAAAGAGAAGAGAGCTCTTTGATTCAACCATTCACCTCTTTACCTTTTTTGTGATAAGGATCAGAAAACAAGCTGATTGCGAGCTAGAAGAGTGTTTTACACCTGCAGCTATAAATAAGCCTCTTGTGATGTTCTTTTGATAGTAGTGCTATAAACAGATGGGGCTTGTCATCAAGGTGTGAAGGAGCGTCAGCGCTGCCTTCACTGAGCCGCCTCTGCTCTTCGGAGAGCGCTCACTTGTCCCCAGTGCATTGACTTATAGGCTGAAATGGGACCAGCACTCCACCACACTGACCATCTGTGTGATGCTTTCACTTTTAGCTCAGCTGAATCTCATCTTTCTGACTTTGACCAAACTCTGCCCGTTCCTCCATCTTCTGCTGCAGCAGAAAAACAGTTGTTTGGCTCGTATTTTCATGTGAATCCTATGAATTTTAATGGCAGTGACAGGGCGGTAACAATGGGCTGGTTACGTAAGCAAGGCAGTTTGTGCTCGTGGCCAAGACTGCGCTGCTGTCAGGACTCATCACGCCAGCTCCAATTTACCATCCTGCCACGGCTACACGAGACAGGCCCTTTTGCAGAAGCCGACCCCACAAAAAAAAAAAAAAAAATCCCAATCGAGCTCGATGGTGAAAATTACAGCTCATTAGGCAGTAGGGGGAAGATTTCTGGATGTCTGATTGTCAAAAGTCACCACCAGGAGGCATCATACAGTCTGTGATCCCAAGGGAGCTGAAAAGGAGCAGCACAGAGCTTTCAGCTCAGATTTAATTGCAGTGCTGAAGGAGGCACTCAAGATATCAGACATGAGAGATTTTCCCAATCCAAGTCAAAGGTCAGCGGCAGCTGCATCCTTTAATGACGTTTAGATTCTTAATGAGACACCATTTGCCGTCTCAGCTCATCTGCTTCCACCTCATTATACCCTGTTCGTTTTTTTTTTTCATTCATAATACAGTAAACCATTGTGCCATTATTAAAATATATATTTTAAAATGTAAAGCCCAGCTTGAAGTATCACAGTGACAGGAGCTTGTGGTGATAGCAGTGACAGTTAATGCACGGCGCTCACATCTGGAAGACTCAGTCTTTGGTTCACACTTAAGTAATCCTGACAACCGCACAGCTCTTCCTCCTTAGCAGGCAGAAGCATGAGGGTTGATGTGTTAATCAGCTTTCGATAAGTTATGGATCTGTGCTACTGGCAGCAGCCAGGCACAACTCGACTGACAGTGTAATCTGATTACACCAACACAGTTTTGGGAGGGAAGGATCAGGAAGACGCTGAGGGCTCTGCACATGTTTTTGTGCAGTTGGCATGTGCATTGTGTGGTCCCTCCCCCACGCGTCAAGCTGGACCTGACAGAGTTACATGCGTGACAGAATGAGGATAGGGTGGGGGGTGGGGGGGGGGGGTGTAACTGCACATAAAGGCAGCACATGAATATTAGGGTGGCTTTGTGTGCCGTTTATGGGTTCCATGACTGAAGGTTTTTTTTTTTTGTTTGTTTGAAACTCCTGAGTCAGTTGTGTATCCTGGATTACTCTGGAGTTTTTTTTAAAGCGTACTTTCAGGGGGGGTCTGTGTGCAGATGGGCCACCTCCACTGTAGTTAACCTTTGTTACCCTGGAGCAGCTGGAGGTTGCAAAATATGCACCCCAATAGGCTACATCATGACAGAAGTGAGTCATCTGACTTTCGAAGGCTTTTCCCCAAAGACATCAGATAAAGTCATTCATTTAACAAAAAGCCAAACTCAGTCTGAACCAGACTTTTACAATGCAGGTGTGTATTGTTAACTTTGGAGTGAGCCAGGCTAAGTTGAGGCAGCCTTAGGCTTCTTATTGGCACCCAGACATGAGTGCTGTACAATTTTCTCATCTAACTCCCGGCAAGAGTGTCTTAACCAAAATGTTGAATTGTTCCATTAAAGATGGTTGTCAGTGATGCAGCAGACTGCAGGGGGGAAAAAAAAACCTCTGGATACCCCTTAATTACTGACTCTAGGGGGTTTATTGTGCAGCTCAAGCACTGTCACTGAGTGTGGGAGTTCTTTATTTTCACACTGTTTCGGTGACAAGGAGCGGGCGTTGAGCTGACAGCAGATGAAGGAAATGATATTGACATTATCAGGCCAACATGTGGCTGCCTCTGTCAAGTGTGGCCTCAGTGACAGAAATCTTTCCACATGGACACATCACTTGGTCACATCACATGCCTTTTTTTCTGCCTGGCTCGCCACTTTGCTAAAAAGCCTAAAAATATGCCGTTTCCTGCTGCAATTAGCTTCTATTTAGGGACTGACAAGGATGTTAACATTTCAAACACTGGTGGCACTTTTCTGTCCTTGTGTGTGAGGCACTGGATTCTGGACCTGAAGGGTCGCAGTTGCTTTTAGCTGCCTGAATCACTCCCCTTTTGCCCATATGCAACATATGTTCTTTACTCCACTGCATGCTCTGAAAGCAGCAGTCACGTCTGCATTGTAAATGCTGGCATTCTTCTTTGCGTCCCTAAATTTCTGTTAAGCGCTCAACTGAAGCTTCATTTAACGCTCAGTCATACAAACAACTCATTGCATTTTTTATGTCTGACTGCAGGAGGCATGACCTCGGAAACAGAACTGCTCGGGAGCGCAGCCGACGAAAGCTACGTGACAGAAAGGAGCGTGAGCTCAGATGTCAGAGTGTGTCATCAGGACATCCTCTGCTGAAAGGAGAGCTCTTCAGCTATAAATTAAGCCAGGCATAAAAAGCATTTGGTGCAGAATGATCAGCAGAGGTTTACATTTATTTCCGGTCCATTTTAAAAGTACATCCAGAGATATCCACTGGACTGTATGTAAAATGAAACTGCAATATAATAGGTGGTGGTGGTGGGGGGGGGGGGGGGTCCTCAAAGTACACAGAGATCAGGATCTTGCATATTTTAATTTACGTGACTTTTTTCCAGCACTTTGAGTCCTCGTAACTTCAAGTATGCTTAAAAAAAAAGTTTTCAGGGGACTCTATGCAGTCCTATAGAAATTAAGAGAGTAACTAGCAGCCAGGTGCTGCTAATCAAATGCATTTGATTAATTAATCATCAGCAAGTGTGACTGCCTCTGTAGAAGCAGACATTTTGGGCAGTCTGCTGGTCAGGAGCATTCGTCTCTGTTAATCCAATGCCACAGGAGTGGACGTCCCAGCACATTCACCCTAAGGTCAGACTGTGCAAAGCTCCAGAGTTATATCTCAGACTCCACAGGCCTCAGTAAGATGATTGTAAACATAGGACCTGGGCTCCTTGCAGTCATTGAATCTGACTGCTAAAGCTTGGTACGAATGGTCATGCATCAGGACAATGATCCCAAGCACACCAGCAAATCTGTAGCAGAATGGCTGAAAAAGAAGTGGTTCTGTAAGCTATTCAATTATGGGGTGTAGTTAGTTTTAGTTTTAGAAATATACCAAAATCCTTTGTGCAGCAGAAGGGCCTGGATCACAGAGGGTCTGAAGCAGCTGATGAGGGCACTGCGCTGAACACAAGTGGCACAGCAGTTGGATGTTCCCCTGTAAAGTTTAGTAAAGTGGGGAAAGGGGAACATACCATCTCATGCCAAAACAAGATTATCTCAGTCCACTGATCCTGAGACCCTAGGGTCAGGTGGGAACTTTTTTTTTTTGCCAGATTTTGTTGAATAGAGAGAACATTGTACTAAAAATACCACCCATTTGATATCTGTTAAGTTCAACTTATGTTCAAACAAAAGTGTAACTGCCAGTAATTCGATGTCTACAGCAGTCAGATGCACTAAAAGATGCCGTGAAAGGCTGGCTGTCAAAGAGAGGCAGCAGATGTGATAATCTTTTAAATATGGGGATGAAGGCACATATTCTCAGTCTCTACTGGCAGGAATTGACAGCAATGTGTGCCACGTTCTGCATCTTAGCATAATGTGTTTGGGCTGACATGAATGTCCTTATTTGAATAGTGATGATAGAGATCCAGCATGAGAGATCTGAATCTTAGTGTGACAGGCTCTTCAGTAGCTGTCAAGATACTTCACTCAAAATGCCAAAAATCTCAACCTGCTGGTGGTGCTAGAGGAAAAGTCAGGAAATTCTAATCAGGATTTGTTCCACACTCCGGGAACTGTGAACGTCAATCCATCCAGTGGTTGTTGAGCTATTTCAGTTTGGACCAAAGTGCGTGTAATACTGACAGGGACATTCACACAGCCACACGTCTTCAATCATACTGATGCAAAAGACATGAGGTACAAGTGCAGTCCAGATCACATTTTCACAGTAGAATCTGATACGATATTTATAAAGTCGTTGGTGCCAAAGCATTTTCACACTCTCATTTCTATTTTTTCAGTCTATGATGCATCGTAGATGAAGGAGGTTTGAGTCTTGGTGGTGTCCTGCTGCTAATCATAGCTCAGGCTGTGGGCCGCATAGTGTTTTGGGGAGCTTGGTGTTTGGGAACAATAACACACGGGATCTGGGTCCAGCAGCGGACCTGGCGGGTGAGCGCGCAGCGGTTTTGTAATGACGTTCCAGTGTGAACCACAGTGGGTCCTCCCGTCTCTCACCATCGTCCTCTCTCGCTGTGGGACTCAGCGACGGCTCACAGACAAAGGGAGACCGGAGAAGGAGGATAACAACCACAATCAGAGTAGAGCTTTGCCTGCTGAGCTGCATGAAAAACAGTCCCTGCTGCATGTAACATAACACCAGCCTGCTTTCTCAGCCTCCTCTTTAAATAACCCAATGGTTGCCCTGCAGTGTTGGCTGACATGTTCATTTGACTTTGTGAAATATCAAGGTTCCCTGAGTCGTAGAGAACATGTTTTCTGCACCGCTTGTCAGCATGAATTTACATTTTGCTCTTGACATTTCACCTCCCTGCGCCCTGGGCCCGCGGCCTGCTGGTTACCAGCCACGGGGGGGAATGTGCCAACACACATCCCAACAAGGAGAGGGTGAAGGGCCCTCTGGCCCCTGTGAAGAGTCATTATTATGATACGTAGCAACGTTCCTACCTGCATTCTTCTCTCTCCTGCTGTAAATCTGCAAAGAATAAATGAGGACGAATCATTAAAGCTGCACAGAGATGGAACACTAAATCAAAAATAAAGCTGATCATCAGAGGAAAAGGTACAATTTAGCATTTTGAATACTGCCGATGCTCCTTTTAAAGCTGCTCCAGTCAATGTTTTCGTACTAACAGTTCATCAAATGAATGTGTTGAATGTGGGAAAAGCCACTAATAGTGAGACTCGGCAAATCAACCTAAAATTATCACTCAGCGTTGCCGTGGTCCTTTGGCCTGTGGAGCTTTATTAAGCATTTAAAGTCTCATTTAAAAGCATTTTAAATTCATTGCCATGTTTCAGCTTTTGTGTTTCAGTTTTACTTTTTCTTTGGCTCACTCTACACCACCTATTGAGCACTGAACACACACAGTTGGTGACTAAATGGTGCACACATTTAGCTGCTAAAGATTAGATATGTTAAACAGACTGAGCAACCACTCCAAGTGCTTTACACTGATCTGAGAACTGTGTAGTCCTTAAACTGAATTAGTACATTTACCTTTTTTTATACTCGGCTTTTAAGTTTACCTGCCTGCACTGAGTTATCTGACTTTTCACCTGCACATTTGTTTCATTAAATTATTTGATTTTAATTAGATTTTTCTGAGGAATGAACGGTTCTGCAGAGGCAAGCATAAAGGCTCATGGAAATGTTGATGTGCAAGTTTCAATAATTAATTTAATTTTATTGTGATCATTACTTTAAATATGCTGCGTCGGGGCTTTGTTTTAGATGTGAGGTGCGGTTTCCAAGTTTAGCTGGCAACAGGCCAACAACTCCTGTAGCGATTAATGACTTCCAGAAAGTGATCCTGTTCAGGCTAAATGTTCCAAAAAAAGAATAAAAATCTGGTAGCTGTGCTTTGAGCACAGGTACGTCACTAAAAATAATTTCTAAATATTGTGTTAAAATACTCCACATTTTCTGAGGTGATATTTTTAAGTCACTTTGACAGTTCATGTGACTTATCCTTTATGTGCTACTAAATTTAAGCATAGCCCCCCCCCCCCCCCACACACACACACACA
>JAVDPK010002771.1:774474-818906 GCA_034780415.1 Cichlasoma orientale | reverse complement strand
CACACACACACACACACACACACACACACACACACACACACACACACACACACACACACACACACAAAAACAAAAAAAGTTATTGAACTCACCAGCCTAACTTTAAGTAACTTTTCTGAGGCAGTTCTTTTACAACCATGTTTTAAGTAAAACTATCTAATTGTATTTTAAAGTGTATAAACCACATTCACACCACAGTGGTTGGTGCTTGTCATGGCATTACTGCCCGAACCACATGGACACTGGAGGTGAAGGGAGCCACTGAGCTGTAGAAAAAGTCCTATCAGGCTTGGCTAGCCCGTGGAACTTCAGAGGGTGAGGTCACTGAGGTAGCTAAATAATTCCTTGGTGGCAGGGCCCCTGGGGTGGGTGAGATTTGTTCTGGTCGCAGAACGCTGGACAAGCTCTTTATCCTCTCAAGGATATTCAAGTGTGTGTGTGAGTTTGACCATCCATTCTACATGTGTGGAGAAGGCATTTGACCACGTCCCTCAGGGTATCCTGTGGTGGGTGCAACAGGAGTATGGGGTGTCAGGCTCATTGTTACGGGCCTTGCAGTCCCCATACAATTGCAGCGAGCGCTTGGTCTACAGTACCAGCAACAAGTCGGACTTGTTTCCGGTGGGTGTTGGACTCCATCAGGGCTGCCCTTTGTCTCACTCCAGGTCAGGGACAAGTTGCTGCCTTGAGTGGAGGAGTTTAAGTATCTCACAGGTGAGGAGAGAGGAGAGCAGTCGAAAGCTGTCGATTCACCGATCGATCTACATCCCTACCCTGACTTGTAATTATGATCTTTGGATAGTGACCAAAAGAATGAGATCACAGGAACCAGTGGCGGAAACGAGCTTTCTCTGATGGACAGCTCTCCGCTAGATATAGGGTGAGAATGAAGAGCGCAATCATTTGAGAGGGGCTTAGAGTAGAGCCGCTACTCCTCCACATCTAAAGGAGCCAGTTAAGGTGGTTCTGACATCTGACTAGGATGCCACGTGGACACTTCTTGGGTGAAGTGTTCCAGGCATGTTCTACTGGGAGGAGGCCCCGGGGCAGACCCAGGACACGCTGGAGAGATTATATCTCTCCGCTGGCCTGGGAAAGCCTTGGGGTCCCCCTGGATGAGCTGGTGGAGGTAGCTGGGAAGAGGGAGGTTTGGGTTTCTCTGCTTAGGCTGCTGCCCTGCGACCTGGTGCCAGAAAAGCAGAAGAAAATGGATGGATTGGTGGAATTTTCACCTCTAGTGGCCATTAAATAAATGCAGGTTTAAAGCACTTCTGTACTGACTTCCATGTTTTATATTCTCTGTGGTCACACCTGAACCAAGCCAAATGATATATGAGATGTTGAAGTTAGCGGTGAACAAGATAGCGATACCTTTCAATCCTGCTCACCACTAATCCAGTAGTACGAAAGCTGTGAGAAACTGTGCGACTTTGGCAATGTGTGAGCGTTATGCTTGTTAGCTCAGTGATGCGCACCAATGTGGCATGGTCCTATTTGAGATGCAATGCATTGAAATGTTAGTGGGATTGCATAACAGAAACAAACGGAGGCCTCACAACAATCATTATATCACGTATCAACATAAACATGCAGCAAAATATTTCAACTCCTGGAAGAGAAAGGGGAGACGTACTAAAATTAGACCTTTTGTCATCTCAGCATGCTGGCTGGGTCGGTAAACACGAACAAATGGAGTCTAGTTTACTTGACGTCACCTCACAGGATTTGTGGGTTTTGAAGTTCAAATAGTTTCCACGGACGACTCGTTGCCATTTGGAGACGCTAGTGTGCAAAGTTTGCTGGTTCAGCTTGAAAGACTCTTCTCTCCTGACAGCCTGGCGCCTGGCAGATGATGTGAGGTTTGATGAATCCTCAGAGTGAGTCAGAGTTATAGTCTGACATTTGCTGTCATTCAGAAGTAGGAGTTTGTTATCACTTTTTATAGACGAGGAGCAGGCTGGGTGGCAGGCTGCCTGAGCAGATGACGTCTTTGTCTACCATTTGCAGTGGGTGTGCTTGACAAACAAGACACAGCACCTTTTTTATACAAAACCTGTAAGGAACGTGCAGGACCTAGCAGAAACTAATAGGAACACACTGGATTCCAGCACACAGCATTGACAGATAGAATTATTAGCTTGTTAAATATTCTGTTGTTCTTAAAAAATATCAAATAAAACAAATAAAAATAACTATATATAAAGCATGTTGACACGCCTGGTGTGACAGTTGCAGAGATGCAATGATAAACTGAAGAGGAGACGACGTCTGAACAATTTCCTGACTTGGAAATGAAAATGAATGTTCCGTCTTTCGGGTTTTCCACCCTCACAAATGACCCAGGCTTTGTTTCTGTGACTTCGCGAGCGCCCACGGAGGACAAACCGTAAACTATTGTGACACATGAGGAGCTGCAGTCAACCGCAAGTAATGTTAAGGTTCACAAAATGCCCGGGAGACTGCAAATAAAACCGTCCAGTCAAAGGCTTGTCACAACTGTATGTTCACAGTTATATTACTGGATTTCTTGGGTGGATGTTTGTAATTTAAGGACTGCCTTGAGGTCAGGGAGGACATCAGCTCACTCCTGCAGCAACGTGTCTCTGCTGTTTTCTTCCAAAGCTTGAAAAATGTTAGCTTTGGCACCTAGACTGATTTTCCTTTGTTTGCGATTACAAATGTGTACTTTACAACATTTTAAGAAGAGGCCACTTGCCATGTGCGCTCTTAGAGATCCCACCCCATCTCCCCATGCACCCATGGGGGTGACCACACACACACAGTCTGAATTTTACTCTTGCAGCCTGGCAAGGAGGGCAGGGGGAGGAGAGACACAGATGAGGACTGAAAGCCTGTGCGGTGCTGTTAACCAGATCCTCCTAGAAGCACAGGAGCTAATGAATGCAGCCAGAAGTCAGTGTGTGGCTCAGCAGCTGCAGCTCTACAGCGCACACTGCCTCACAGAAACGGCTCTAAAAATGAAAATAAAAGAGGAAAATGGAGCAGGAGTGGCTCACCAAGTAAAACAAATGAGCAGAGATGTGTCTTGGATGTTGTAAGGATAACGTTCTTTGACATTTATAGGCAGGAAAATGTCTCTAAATAACTGTATGTGTTTCCTGCTCTGTGTGTGAGTGACATAACAGCCCCTCTACCGTGGGCAGGAATGACTCCGGGCTGCTCCGAGCACATTCACATTAATTAAATTGATGCATTGTGGCAACTCACATGTGAACAGACATGTATAATCACGTAGCCGCAGCGAAGCAAGCTGTTAGCGAGCTCACATGTTCTCCATGGTATTGAAAAATAAATAAAAATAGTATACAGTAGCCTTTTTGCCACGTGACCGTATGGATGACTCGCCCGCTCCATCCTCTTGTATACTTGACGTCTAACATAAAGTGCACTCGTGGTAGCGCTTGACCCTCCCACTTTGCCCCATTGTGTTCTTAATTTAATGGATCACTGCTTCAGAGGCAGTGCTGTTGTATTCCTGTGCTGAGCTGTGGGCCTTATACTGTACTTTTTAACTGCTTTATTAGAGAGTGTTTTGCGTGGACCCTGTAATAATGTGAGCATTAGAAAACATCTATTTCTAATCATGTTGTTGATGATCACAGCATGCTGCTACCTCTGCGTGTGTTTGTGTGTGCATTTTTTGTCTGGTAGATATTGCTTAATTGTATGATTATAGCCACCCTCATTACTTTGTGAACTGCAGTGATTATGATTGCAATTATTCTGCAGCATTTTGGGAATCTTCTATGCGCATCCTCATTATTCACAACCAAAACAAACAGTAAATACCCAACATTTTCTTGTCTCTAGGGCTGAAACTGACAGTTTAATAAAATAAGGGACCATTTTCATTATCAATCACTCTGCAGGCTGCTTTCCTGATTAGCAAGCTGATTGTTTGGTTTATAAAGTGTCACAACATGGTGAAAAAGGACGTCGACAAACGCCAAATATGCCAGATAAACAAAACAAAAAAAATCAGCTGAATCCCTAAATATTCCAAAAAGAAAAAAAATTCTTGAAAAATAAATTAGCCTAAAAACAAAATTTCAAATGTGTTTTAATGGCAGATAACTAATGGTTTCAGCTCACTGAGTACTGATTGCTGCTCGCTCGTCATGTCTTTGTGTGATTAGTGGCTGGTGTGATGCTGCCATTTGACCCGTGTCACCTCAGTTCACTGATATATTTTACCAAAGAATTACACCCAACCTTTGCTGCTCCTGGAGCCTGAGGCCGGTTTTACATCACCGCTTTTGTGTGGGGTGACATTTTGATCAGGTGAGTCAAGAGTTTATTCCTGTCCAGTTGTTTGTAATACGATCCTATTATAACATTATTTGACTCAGACAGTGAGATGTGATACCCCCCAAATGTGATCAAATCCATGTTGTACATTCCGATTTTGTCCAAGGTCACTTACTGACTCCTTTACTCTCATTAGTCTTGCATTAGCGGTGTGTTTACCCTGGTCTGTGCTTTAATATTTCCCCACTCTGCTGAGACTTGGCTTCAAAAGCTCGCCTCCTGCCTGAGTCCAAGCTGGATTACTCATCAGCCCCCCCACACAGACGTAGGCAGTGATGTCTTGCATGACTCACGTGGCTCCCAAGAATGTTCGTTTTAACTCTACGCTGGCTTAAAGAGAGGGGAGTGTTAGTTGTGACCACGGCGTAAGTTGGAAGGAGTGAGATGAAAGCAGTTCACAAAGTTAAAAGGGATGCACTTTACCTGAAAACTCATTATTAATGATTAGAATGAACTAAATACTGCCTCCACATTCACACATGGACAATCAGAGTGGCCAGTTGCCAGCTACATTAGAGAGCACTCACAGGAGTTAAAGGGGGTTGAGGTTGAGGTTTTTCAACAATCTACATGTGAAATGTAGAATCCATAAAGCTTCATGAGCCTTACAAATCCCTTTCTGACAGTCCAGTCCTCATGTCAGCTACAAACAGTTGCTTTTACTCTTCTATGATCCTCTTAAAACACATCATGTCATCTTGTAGCTCGTCTTCTAGCTCAAATTCGTGCTCGACAGGTTGAATCACTACCCTGGGACATCAGCAGTCAAAATAGATCTTTACTCACAGGAAACTGTTGCAGATACGTTACTTCAGCCATCAAGCTTTGTGCATTTGGATACAAGAACAATTTGTATCCCGAAGGAGGATGGCAGGAGATTGGTCAAATGTTTATCTTTAGACTTGAGGACAAATTTGGAGAAATTGGCAAGAAAGAGAGAGAGAGAGAGAGAGCTTCCATCATCTCTGATAACGTGACAAGAAAGGCCGTGAAAGCACGGCTGTCAATCACATTACATACAGCATCTCTGTGCATACGTGCCTCAGAGTCCCCTTTTTTTAGCATACAAATAACACATATCTGACCATCAAACAGCAAAGAAAAACATTTAAGTCTGCAAGAAATGAAAGATACTTGAAAGGTTGGTGGGTATCCAGTGTGCCATGTAGCTGTCTGTTCCAGCTGATGCATCTAAAGTCCAAAATGCAGCCACGTCAAATTCCCTGTGCTGTACTGTAAGTATATGATGCCTATTTTACATGCTGCGCTGCTCCTTGGAGCATCACACAGACGTTAAGTTAGCCATCCATGATGTACAGTGCAAAACTATACTCCTGCCCCGCCTGCCCTTCAGCAGAGAAGGGAACTTTCAAGGAAAACTGTGCAGATTTCCATTTATTTTCTTAGTTTTACTGTGGATTAATCTTTTGTACCTTTTTTTGCTATGTTATTAACTTGTTTATGTGATTTGTGTGTGTGCGTTGTAGTGAAAAATGTATTATTTACTTCACTTATATAATTTACTGCTATAGTTCTTCAGAAGTAATTACTGGCATAGCTAACTCAGCCAAAGCATTTTCTTTTGTCCTTGGTGTTTATTTAACTGCTGTGTTTCTTGTGATGTATCAGCAGGTGTGCATTGTTGCACTGTGACAGGTCTCAAGGTTAGTGGGGACAAGCTGTGACGGACACGTATAGCTGGGAGGGAAACATCTATGCAGCCTACAAGTCACGTGGCATTGAGGCCATAGCTTTGGCGAGATCCATGACACCCAGCAATGCTAACATCTTCAGGCAGCCTGTCACATGAATCCAGCATTTAGCCTTGAGTCCTGAGATGTCAACGGCCTACTTCAGGAGCTAACCTTACCTTCACCTTCAGCTGTGATGGGTGCAGTGACGCTCTGATTGAGCCACAGTTGATTGAATTCAGCTAAGGTCTCACATGGAGGAGGGGAAGAGACGTTAGCGCTCCAGCAGAGATGGAGATGATGAGTTTGCCTTTGGGGTGAGGGCTTGATTCAGTAGAGCATATGAGCTGTTTTCAGTGGGTTTCATCAAAGCCGGCCTCATGTTGTTGGGGTGGGGGATTGGGCAGACTCATTTACCAATATACAGGATCTTATGTAACTACTCCTTGTGCTGTTCTGGGTGAGTGGTTATAGAGAGACCTGGCTCAGATGTCAGAGGAGAGAGAAATTCAGTGTTGGCATAACTTTCCTAGGACCAACATTTTAAAGGGTCACTTCATGTGAATGACAAACATTTTTTTACCCACTAGCCAGCAACCGACCAACAACAACTTTCTGCTTCAGGCTCCGTGCACGCTCACATAAAAAGAAGCATTTTACACGTTTAAAAAACCTCGTCGTGGGTAAAAAATGTTTATTGTCATTCATGCAAAGCGACCCTTCAATTCAATTTTATTTATATAGCACCATCACAACAAACAGTTATCTCAGGGCGCTTTAAATCAAAACGACCCCCAGTGAGCAAGCACTTGGCGACGGTGGGAAGGAAAAACTCCCTTTTAACAGGAAGAAACCTCTGGCAGAACCTCAGGGAGGGGCAGTGACCAGTTGGATGTAAGGGGAGGGAGAGAAGACAAGAGACATGCTGTGGAAGAGAGTCAGAGATTAATAATAACTAGTTAAAAGAGGTGAATGAAAAAAAGAAACATTCAGTGCACCATGGGAACCCCCCAGAAGTCTAGGCCTATTGCAGCATAACTAAGGGATGGTTCACCTCATAAAGATGGTAAGATAAGATGGGGCCTGAATACTCAAGGCCTTGTATGTAAGAAGAATGATTTTAAATTCAATTCTGGAGTTAACAGGGAGCCAATGAAGAGAAGCCAATATGGGAGAAATATGCCCTCTCTTTCTGCAGATGATCAGTTAGCTGTTTTACAACTACTCTTTCAAGAATTTTTGACATAAAAAGAAGGTTGGAGATTGGCCTATAATTAGCTAAGACAGCTGGGTCAAGTGATGGTTTTTTAAGCAATGGTTTAATTACTGCCACCTTAAAAGCCTGTGGCATGTAGCCAATTAATATAGATAGATTGATCATATTTAGGATTGAAGCATTAATTAATGGTAGGGTTTCTTTGAGCAGATGAATGACTGTTAAGACAGGGATTTAATAAGCCTCCTCAAGGCCCTCATCCATTTAGCAATGTTTTATCAAAATACCACAGAGTAATTGCAGTACTTTAATAACCACAGACCTTCAGGGTCATTTTTCCGTGTAGGTAAACAGGCTTGCATAAAACATTCACGATAAATGACTTATCCTGTTCTGTGGACTTTTTACTTTATTTCTTGATTTTTTTTTTATACTGAAAGTATTTTAATGAGCTTGATCATATTCATTATTAAGGGACTGGCAAATGAAGTGAAAGTGCAGTTTTGTTTGTAGTTTGTGGTCTGTCTGTGCTCTTCCTCTCTGTTCTCTCTCCTCAGCCCTTGACCAGTAGCAGCAGATGGCTGCCCCTCCCTGAGCCTGCTTCTCCCAGAAATCTCATCCTGTTGAAAAAAAAAAAAAAAGTTTTTCTTTACAACTGTCGCCAAGTGCTTCTCATAGGGAATCGTCTGATCTTTGGGGCTCTTTCTCTAATATTGTAGGGTCTTTACCTTACTATATAAAGTGACTTGAGACAACTGTTGTTGTGAACTGGCACCATATAAATTAAGCTAAAATAAAACTGAATTGTACTTGTGCTCGTCTCTAAATCATGTTACAATGGACATAATGTAGACTACACAGAGCAGTGCAACGTAACCAAGCAGGACAGTGTAATGTATGTCCCATTATTTATACAAGCTGCTACATGATGCTACACAGAGAACCTTTAATGAATTACCACAACTCTTGCAGAAGCCTCACTTGAAAGCCTGTTGCATTTGATATTGGCAATAATCAATTTATTGGTCACGATAATCCAAAAAATTGTAGTTCCTACTCTATAAGTAACATAAGTCTAATTATTGCACTTCAATTGCTTATTGATGTACAAATCAAAGCGATGAGGTCTGCTGTACTTTTCTACTTTGGCTAAGTCTGGTGTTTTGGCACCCGACTTAGCAAATCTTTTTGAAAAACAGCAGCAGCTGATTGATTTGTCAGGAGATCTATAACCTATGTACATAGTCTGTTGTTTATCAGTGCAGTCGTTCCAGAACCTGTGCAGACAGAGGAACAGAGGAAGTGACAGGATGAGGGCGATTTAGCCCCACCTCCACCCACCATAGTGCATGTGCACACTGACACGCGTACTGACTCATACTCCCTCCTCACATGGGGAACAACATAGCCTCTCATTAAATCACTGTGTGTGTATGTGTGTGTGCGTATTTGGTGTTTGCAGATATGAGGCCTCTACGGATAACTAGGATTCAGAGGCAGCGATGTGTGAGGGGCGAGATCAGATGAGGTCATCAGGGATGGCGAGCTTAGAGGAGTCTGTCCCAAGCTCTGTGAGGAAGTCAGTGGTGTTTGTTTATAAGAGATGCGGGGGGGGGGGGGGGCTCTTAGTTACAGCATATATTAGGATGCTGACATTTTACTCACTGCTGACGCAAAATAATGTTTAGGGTCAAAATTGTGCAAACTAAAGACACTTTTTTTTTTTTGCTTCATTGGAAACAAGTTATTTTTAACACATAGTGTAAGACAGAGAGCTGTTATTGTGTGAATCCACGTCATCACATATAGGAATCTTCCGCCTCCACTCTTATCTGTCCAAACTCCATCGTGTTTGCTGTGGTTCAGCTGCTCATAGATTGGCCGTGTCCGCTGGGACCATGTAAACATGAGCGCTTGAAAGCTTCCAGTGAATGGACAGACAAAGGCTACAAGCAAAGGCAAACAATTACACACACTTGGGCAGTGAGGATATTTTGGCGGAAGCTGGGTCAGTGTGGCAGACAGTGAGAGCTGCAGAGGCTCTGAGCAGCACATCTTTGCCATAAGGGTCTCAAAAAGTCCAGAAAATTGCTTTTATTCCCAGGGTAGATACTTTGTCCTTTGCCTTTTTTTTTTTTTTGGCTCTGAATCCCAGAATTCACCCATTCAGACGGAGCAGGCCTGAGTAACACCAGGCCAGAGTGCAGGTTTTCTGAGGTTGGACTGTGGGAGTTGGTGATCATGATGTAAACACACCAAGACTGTGTTTATTTGAATACAAGAACAAGCTGAGTTCTACTGTGACTCATGTGCATGTGATGCTGCACTGGGAAACATCGTTTCAGTGGCAGCAAAGCCTGCGTGTATGTGTGAGTGTGTTTCTGGGAGAAATAGCAGAGAGACGTGTGTTGCAGACTTGGGGGTCATAACTCCTGTCATAACTTCTCATTGTGCAGGTTGGGGAGGGGGGGTTATGTAACAGGGAGAAATGGATGCATGTTGCTGGCATGGCGGCGCATGTGGGGAGCTGGATAAATTTATGCGTCTGTGTGCACATCTGAATACCAACACCTCCCTCATAGCTGCTGTAGCTAGATGATGTTGTTGAGAACTGTTTGCATCTGTGAGTATTTTGAAGTCTACCTGTCTGCCAGTATATGTGTGTGAGAGGCAGAAACAAAGGCGTAACTGTGCCGAAAACAGATGGAGTGCTTCAGGCAGACCTCAGGGTCACAACAAGATGACAAGATGTAGCGAAAAGATATGGCACGACGTATCACAGGGGATATAAGGTATGCACACAGCAGGCTATATAATGGGTAATGAATCTACTGAGAATTGCACTGCGGGTTTGCAGAAGTTTTTTGCAGACAGAAACCACACAGTAACTTGAAATCAAGATAACACCAATTTTTAGCAGCTATTTCAAGCCGGATTCTGCTAAACAAAAAAAAAAAAAAAAAAATGCAACCAGATCAAAGTGAAAGAAAGTTGAGTCACATAATATTGATGCTCCATTTGCACCTGGAATTAACATGCAATCTGTATTTGCTGATGCAGTGTTGCGAATCAAACTGAGCTACAGAGGAGCCTGCAGTACATAAGACTGTATAAGTTATGACAAATATAAAATGTTAACCATTCTAAGAGAATAATAAGGTAGTGTAAATTAGCTACAAAGCCTTCTCCATCCCCACGTGTCACCAGTGATTCTGTGTTTATCGGGTCCATTGTTCAGTTTTTTGTTTTTTGTTGGGGTTTTTTTTGGCTGCTTGCTAGGTTTTTCCATCATACTTCTGGTTGCTGTAGCTCACTCTGTCTTTGGTGCTCACCTCTTGAAATCTAGCAAACCAATCATTGCTGGTTGACATAAAACTGGTTCAAAATCTCTGCAAACCCCGAATGAACGACAGGTGTGTAGGAGGAAGAAAAGTGCGTAGGTTGACATAAAAAAAACACCACTATGTCACCACAGAGACATGAGTTTAAATGTGGTTAGACTGTGAAAATATAGAAAGATTTACCTGGACCTGATAGGATTAATTATTTAAGTATTTATTTAAACCAGTTTGGTGAGACTGAATGTTGGATCCGCAATTTCTTGGACAAAGACACAGTTTTTGTAGTTTCGCCTGCAAAGGAATTCAACTACAGTGCAAGAATAAAAATATGAAAATAAGCATAATAGGTCAAGGTAATGAACATGATCATTTGCTAACCTAACAATGTAATTATTGTAACTATAACAGCACAGGTCTCATAACCTATTAATTCATATACATTTTGTAATCATTTTTGTAATGGTTATAACCCAACAAACCTAAATCACAGCACTGTTTAATCATAAAATGTGATTGGAGGCACTGTTTAAAATATCAGACTAACAATGTTATCCTGTTCAGTGGTTTATAGAAAATGTGTGAAGGGCACAAGAGTGCAAACAAATTGCATAGTTTGTTGTTATATTTGGAGGCCTCAATGGTTTGTTTTGCTAAGCAAAGCGGCACAAACACAGAAGAATGATGGAGTCAGCAAACCGACCATTCCTTTGGAAACGATACTTTATATATCTGTGGGTACAGGCCAGTATGAATTTGGCTGAAACAGCAAAACATATCTGTCAGGAGGACAACTGTGTTCGTTCTTCTTTCAAAATGTTTTGCTAGGAAATAGCTGCAAACATAAATGGAAATGCAGTATTTAAAGCAAAAACAGAGTTTTTATAACTCTAATGAACTTGAAAGTCAATACTTGGTATGACCACCTTTATTCTTCAACACAACCTGAACTCTCGTAGTCTTCAGGAATAGTTCTCCAGGCTTCTTGGAGGATATTCTTTGGTTATTGGCAGCTTTTTGTTCTGTCATGATCACCACACAGCTTCAATAATGTTGAGGTCCGTGCACTGGAGAGGCCTGGGGAGGTCAGTTAAGTAGCAGGGTAGCATGACACCATACCTGGACCCTACAGAGGTTGGACAGGTAGTGCAGCTCCTACAGGATGGCACATCAATAAGTGCCATTGAAGGTTTGCCATGTCTCCCAGCATAGTCTCAGGAGTATGGAGGTGAGTCCAGGAGACAGGCAGTTAATCTAGGAGAGCTGGAGTGGGCCGTAGAAGGTCCTTAACCCATCAGCAGGACCGTTCCTCCTTGCACCATTTTGCAAGGAGGAACGGGATGAGTACTGCCAGAGGACTATAACCAGTGGCTGCCTCCAGCAGCCACTGGTGTGAATGTCTCTGACTAAACAATCAGAAACAGAGTTCATGAGGGTGGCCTGAGGGCCTGATATTGTCTAGTGGGCCCTGTGCTCACTGCCCGGCACCGTGGAGTCCAACTGGCATTTGCCGCAGAATACCAGAATTGGTAGGTCCACCACTGGTGCCCTGTGCTTTTCGCAGATGAGAGCAGGTTTACCCTGAGCAAATGGGGGCCTGGAGAAGCTGTGGACAATTTTATGCTGCTTTTAACTGCATGACCGGTTTGGTGGTGGGTCAGTGATGGTCTGGAGGGGGCGCACAGACCTCTACAAGCTAGACAACAGCACCCTGACCCAGGTACCCTAGGTATCAGGATGAAATCCTTGGACCCATTGTCAGACCCTATGTTGTGCAGTGGGTCCTGGGTTCTTCCTGGTGCACAACAATGCCCAGCCTCATGTGGTGACAGTATGCAGGCAGTTCCTGGACGAACAAGGAATTGATACCAATGACTGGCCCCCACACTTGTCTGACCTAAATCCAGTAGACCACCCCAGGGACATTATGTTTCAGTCCATCCAATGCTGCCAGGTTGCACTTCAGACCGTCCAGGAGCTCAGCGATGCACTGGTTAAGATCTGAGAGGACATCCCCCAGGACACCATCCGTCACCTCATTAGGAGCATGCCCCGACATTGTCAGGCATGCATACAAACATGTGGGGGCTTTTCCCCCACTGAGATCTGATGTGTTTTCAAAGTGTTCCTTTAATTTTTTTGAGCAGTGGATAAAGAAATGAGCAGTGTCTCGATACTTCTGCACAGTAATGTACATGACTCCAAAAACTAACTGTTCAGTCATCTAAAATTTGCAAATGCCAAGTAATAATACCAGCTGGCAACTGTTTCAAATGTGTGTTCCGCATATAAATTGAATATAAAGGTGCATGTTAACTCAGAGGCCTGAAATACAAATGCAGGAGTGCCTTAAAAAAACTGCAGTGAAGATGGTTGTGCTGGCTCACAGAACATCTGATGTGGTGTGCACATTTCAACACAGGATCCAGAAAGCCATTCAAAAGCATTCATTTCTGGCAGTTAATAATGATTAGGTAGATTTAATGGATGGATGATTTTTTTCTATACATCAACATAAGGACAAATATGCTACTGTCAAGTTGCTGAAAGGATCAAACCAATTAGGATAATATCACTAACGCATCCACCGTCTTAATATTTCCATTGTCTTTAAAGGTGAAAATACAGGATAGGGTTCTCTCTGCTCTCAGTCTGACGGTAAGGAGGTAAAAGGCCAAAAGGGTGGAGTTATATAGACAGGATAGCATGTATGCTGGGTGCGGTGAAGTCAAAGGGTTTAAAACCTGTGATTTTAACACATCTATTAGTTCTAACAGTGAATTCCTCTGGCTGCAAATAGAAGTCTGTCTAGTAGTCTATGAAAAATGTCCCTCAACTCCCTTGACCCACGATCCCAGTAGTTTTAAATCTTCCTGAACAAAACATGATGCTCATTTTTGAGAATTATGGTTCCCATTAGAGTCAAAAAGAAACAACTGTGAGGCATGTTGCTATTTTATGGTTGTGAATCTGTTTAGTCTAGCATTTTACAAATAAAGGTGCCATAGTTAAATCTGGTGACAGCATATATTAAACACAGACAAGCTGCACTAACACAGAACATTTATCATACGCGACTGAGTTTTACCACCTTAACACTGCTAATTATCACCTCTGCTAAATCTGACCAATATTTCTGCAAAGTCATTAAGTTTGTTTCAAGTAAAAGTCCTTCTCAGGAAGTGAATATATTATTTATAGCCTATTGACAACAAAGAGCAGAGAAATTAAGAAGAAAATCCTTTCAAAGCTTTATATGAAACTCACCATGAAATGTCATTTGATGGCCTATGTGAACGTTGAGGACCTTTTCCCTAAAATGCCACATACACAAGCACGGGATTATGTGCAGTATATTATTAATATATTATTAAGTCGCAAATGTCAGGAAACAATTTGTTGTCAGAATGACTACTGGGATTAAAAACCTTCATCACTCACTCCTCCCTGTTCCCTCTTCTCTGACCTTCACCCATCTTCAGCCACCTCAGCAGCCATTTTTCCTCCATCCTCGTCTCACTCTTCTTACTTACCCAGCCTGGTTTATCTCATGCTCCTCTGCCCCGTTCACCCTCACACTGCTGATTGTTTGCATCTATTCATGAAAGAGAATTTTCCGGTTTTCTCATTCCATTTAAGCTCAGCCAGCACTAGCCCATTGTGCTATGATGTTCCTCTCAGGCAAGAGGTCTAAATCAGGCAGGGAAGACGAGGGAAGGGGGAGGGATGGAGGGAGGATGGTAGGGATTTGAAGGAGCGCCGGGGTTGAGGAAAGGGGAAGGAGGAGGGGTGGATAAGAAGGAAGGGTTAGAAGAGGGGAATGGCAGTGAGTAAACCAAGTTTGTGAGAGCAGCGAAGGAGAGGTGTAAAGAAGCATGAGAGGAAAGAAAACTGAAATAAGCAGAGACATTACAGCGCCTGAGCAGGCTTAGCAGCCAGCCATATGCTCAGAATGTGAACTCGGAGCTGACCTGTGATCTTTGCTGCTTGCCGTGCTCTCTCTCTCTCTCTCTCTCTCTCTCTCTCTAACACGTCGCTTATGAAATGACTATTTTCCTTACGTAACATGCTAATATCTCAGTTTTGCATTCATCTTCACTTTAAGTTTGCGTAAGAACTGCAACTAAAGGTCATTTTAACTACAATTAATCATTTTTTAATCATTCGCTGCACACAGATCAAATCATAGACTGCCTCACTCCGCAACGACTCCACTCGGTAGCCAAGCATGGCAATAAAGCCACTTTGCTTATAAGGTTTAAACCCAGCAGAGCTACTTATACTAATGCAAGTTCATGCATTTGAATGCAAAGAAGTGGAGCACGCTAATGTTAATGCTAATCTGTGTATATATAAAGATAGGGGTGGCATTTGATGTGGGCTTTAACAGGTTGGCGGCAGTTTTGCAGAAAATAAAACAAAGTTAAATACACAGTACAGGGATGAAACAACACTTGTTCAAGCATGGTTTAAAAACAGAAATATTACTGACTCGCAGAATCACACCCAGATGTGTGTGTGTGTTAAGAATTGTACTGCAGGGCATGCACAAGGTGGAAATAAAAAGTTCAAAACTCCACCAATAAAAAGCAAAAACTGAACCCAATTAAAATTTGGCTGCTCTCTCATTTTAGGCTTTATTTTAGAGAACCACGTGTGCATTTGTGATTATACCGCGGACCTCAACCTTGTGCAGAGTGCACACACACACAGTGCTGTAAAAAAGTATTTGCCCTTTAACTGATTTCTTAGGGGTTTTTTTGTATATTTGTCACATTTAAATGTCTCAGGCACTCAAACAAATTTTAATATTAGACAAAAATAACCTGAGTATATACAAAATGCAGTTTTTAAATGATGGTTTCATTTATTAAAGGAAAAAAGTTGTCCAAACCTACCTGGCCCCGAGTGAAAAGACCCCCTGTTAAAACTTCCCAAGAGTGGCCGGGCTACCAAAATTACTCCAAGAGCGCATCAACTGCAGGCCTCACTTGCCTCAGCTAAGGTCAGAGTTCATGATTCAACAATAAGAGTTTCAAGGCAAAAATAAAAACACTCCTGACCAAAAAACCCCCACAAAGGCTTGTCTCACATTTGCCAAAAAACATCTTCATGTTCCCTTTTGGGAAAATATTCTAACACAGCATTTCATAAAAGAACACCGTACCAACAGCCAAACATGGTGGTGGTAGTGTGATGGTCTGGGGCTGCTTTGCTGCTTCAGGACCTTGATGACTTGCTGTAATTGATAGAACCATGAGTTCTGCTCTCTGCCAGAAAATCCTGAAGGAGAATGTCCGGTCATCAGTTCGTGCCCAGAAGCTCAAGCACACTTAGGTTATACAGCAGGACAATGATCCCAAACATACCAGCAAGTCCATCTCTGAATGGAACATCCGAAAGGAAGATTTTGGAGCGGCCTGGTCAAAGTGCAAACTCAAATACTACTGACATGATTTGGCACGACCTTAAACAGGCCATTCGTGATTGAAAATTGTCCAGCGTGACTGAATTAAAACAAGAGTACCGCTGAGCGGGTGCCAGCGCTCAGGTGGGATCAGGTGGGAACAGGTGGGGTGGGGGGTGCTGATATAGTAAAGTCAGTGAACAAGTGTGTGAAGTTTGGTGGGTGTAGCTCGAACAGTGTGAGATTGGTGAGATTGTTCTTGAGTTATTATATTTGTAAAGTTTCCAGAAAACTTGACCTCTCTCCTTTACCTTGAGGTCACGGTCGCCGAGATTTGAACTCGTCTGAGACTTTTAGGAGATGCAAAGAAGAGTGGTCCAAAATTCCTCCGCAGCGATATGAAAAACTCATCGGCAGTTATCACAAATGCTTGATTGCAGTTCTTGTAGCCAAGAATGGCGCAACCAGTTATTAGGTTTTCCCTTAATAAATGAAGAGAGGTGAGCATGAAAGACAAACTGTCGATTTACCGGTCAGTGTGCATTCCTACCCTCACCTGTGGTCACAAGCTCTGGATAGTAACTGAAAGAATGAGATCATGGATACAAGCAGAGTAAATACACTTCCTCAGGACATAGGGTGAGGTGCTCAGAGTAGAGCTGCTACTCCTCCACATCAACAGGAACTAATGGAGGTGGCTCGGGTATGTGACAAGGATGCCTCCTGCCTACCTTCTGCTAAATGGTTGATGGAGTGACATACAATATAAGAGGTCTAAACGCCACATAGTTGAGATTTTGTGGTGAATTCCATGAAATAGCCAAGGGCCTTCCCCGGAAAGCTGCCACAAAATGTATAAAAAAGGATTGTCTTAAATATCACAGTATGCTGTACCACTAAAGTATATAGAAAGGAAGAGCGAGAGTTGCTGTGGACTGACTAGACAATCAGAACCACCCCGTCTGACAGCTATTTCCTTGGCAACATGGCTTTATGTGGGGTTTTGATCTGGATGCTCCCTTGGACGCGGGGTGGGGGTGGGGAGGAGGTCCCGTTTGTTCTGAGTTACATTAAATTTCCACTGTCAGGGTTGAAATCATGTTTTGTGCTCCTGTTTTTTAAAATTCTCTGTTGTCATTTAGTGAGGCTATTTAAGAAGCTGGTGCTTTGGTCTCTCTTGTCTTTGTATCAAGAGGGTTTCAGCTTTTAAATTGTAATACAGTTTTATGAGCCTGCAAGTGACATTCTTCTTCATAGCACTAATCACAACACTTTACACACTCTCTGTGATAAAATATCGTTCTAATTTTCTAATCTGCAGTCTCAGAGGCAGCTGCAGACATTTTGAGTCTTTTTTTTTTTCTGTTCACACTCAATTTCACAACCTATTTCAGTTTGAATCCTCTGAACATTTGTGTTTCATCTTTCTCACATTTGATCTGCGCCTCTTTCTGCTGTGAATTCTGTCACCGAGTGTGTCTCTTAGCGGCTTCTTTTCACACTTTCAACCACGCCAATATGTAATGAGAATTCCAGTCTTGGTTCCTGCTTTCAGCTTTTTGTAATCAATATACAGCATTTTGCTTCTCGGTGAATGACTCATTTCCTGGCCATTGTGCCTGCGCGAAAGTATTCATGTTAAATCTGAAGGACACTATGAACTCTAGTAAACCCACAAAGACTACTTTGTCAGGAGGTCGAAATGAAAGAGGAGAGCATGCATCTGCTGATTTTAATCATTTCATTCACATCCACGCAACATGGCACATCCTGGTAATGTGAGTAAAACTGTGAGAAAAAAGCTTTCAGTGTATAAAAAAATACTTGAAGCTGACTCACATTATGATTTTCATAATGTCTTGCTCACTAATGACAAAACATGCTTGGAAAGAGTGTAAGTAGGCCATATCTTCTCACTTACCCTTTGTGGTTTGTGGCATTGTTACAAGCAGATTCGAGATCGAGGCTGTGTCAGCTCAAGATTTGGTCTCTGATATTTCTGCCATCCTCATAAAAGGCGGAAATGGACCAGTCCATCTCTTTTGAGGGGTCTGAAACTTAAAAAAAGATCCCCGCCTCTTTCCAAAAACTGTGTCCCAATTACCCCAGATAATCAGCAGACTTCCCTGTCAACCGTTTCCATCTGAACTACTTTCTACTGAAGAAACAGTCCCTCTGAAAATGGTTGGCAGTCTGTTCTGTGGATTACCCAGTCTAGCTGAGGTACAGTTTCTGGAAAGAGATATTTCACTCCATTTTTTAATGAATGAATTTTTGCTTTTTGTTTTGTTTATTTGTTGTTGGGTTTTTTTTTTTTTTTTTTTGTAAGCTCCACAAACAAAATTCCATCTGCTTCCACTGTACTTGGGAAGAGGCAGAAATCCCAAAGGGAGATATCTATCTCTGGCAACCTGAGCAAATGAAATCCAAATTTTCTGCATGGCTAAAACTGATACACATCGGGCTCAGTGCAGATTTAAACATCACGTTTAAATGGTTTCTTGAAAGGATGTAATATTCATGTCATTTGGAAGTGGGTGATGTTAGCTGGCGGGACAGCTGCCATGCCGACATGTGGTGTAGTTCAACACCTCCTAGACAGCCTGCGGTGCATCAAACCACCTCCCCTGGGGTGACTCACCTTCCCACCATATGATTCCATGCTGCTGTGACCCCACTTGTCTGTTTTGATTTCTGGTCCGATCCCTAATGCAGGTAGAAAGAAACAAATTCTTGCAAATGGCATCAGATGCTTTCTTGATACAAAAAAAAAAAATTATAGTTTTGTCACTGAGCACACAGAGCACTTTGCACTTCTAATGGGATTAGTCTGATATTTGTCATCTCACAAGGGGAGCACCACATACACACATACACGCCCACAGCTTTCTTTAAGACAGGCCTCCGAGTGACTTACTAATGGCGTCATCTCTGCCTGTGTGAATTAAAAAAATTCCCTGAATGTGCACATTGTCTGCCGCAGGGCACATTCGTTTGATGAGTCTAATCCCTTGTCTGGAGAAACAAAGGTGTAACACTCGGCTGCTGAGAATCAGCAAGCGTGAGTGATGGTGTACATAAGCCCATCTCTCCCAATCCCACACAGCCTCCTAATCCTAAAAGATCAAGTGTAACCAGACTGGAAGTGTGACTGGGCGAAAGCCGGCGTGATGCGTTCGGTTATGTACACTCACACCGTGATCACAACAATCACATTATGTCACGCTTGTCCAACCTTTTCTTACTGCTGCCTGAAATTTTCTTCTTATTTGTAATGAAAGACCAAATACTATCCCTACTCCACATTCATTTTACCAACGCATTCTTTTTTTCTGCACTATAGCTGCTGGACTTTGTACACAGATGTTTGATGTGTGCAACCATGTATGAATTTTACACATCTGTGTAGAGGCTGTGCATGTATATATGCTTTATATATGTAAAACACGTATGAAGCATGTATGCTTCATACATGTTTTACAAAGACCTTAACAGTTGATATTCATTGTACAGTGAAACATCAGTCAAATCTGAGTAGGCAGTAATATGAACTGAGCACCGGCAGGAGCCAGGGAGCATTAACATGAGTCTATTTTTAAATCAGGAACTGTGAGTAATGTTGTTTTCCTCCATTTGACTAGGAGTGTTTCATTTCAGTTCCATATGCTCTTATTTAACAAATACAGCTGATTAGCTCCTTCTTAATGTTACTCTTTTGCAAGTGAAGGGCTCGATAATAGCCTGTGATTCGGGATATGTTCAGTGAAACAGCAACCACATTTTTGCTTCCTGTTTTGTCAAGGAGATTTTGACGAGATCAAATACTGATAATGATGGGTAAATCCAGAATAGAATTTAACATCCTTGTCCTCACATACAAGGTCTTGAGCAATCAGGTCCCATCTTATCTTAAAGATCATATCACCCCCCAACAGAGTGCTTTCTTTGCTCCCAGACTGCAGGCGGAGCCTTCAGCTTTCAGGCCCTTCTTCTGTGGAACCAGCTCTCAGTTTGGATTAAGGAGACAGACACCCTCTCTTTTCTTTTTGGTAAAGTTTATAGTTAGGACTGGATCAGGTGACCCTGAACTCTCCCTTAGTTATGCTGCAAAGGGCCTAGGCAGCTAGGGGCTTCCCATGATGCACTGAGTCTTTCTTTTTCACTCACTTCTTACTGTCTCTGTTTATACACCACTTTGATTTTAATCATTAGTTATTATTAATCTCTGTCTCTCTTGCACAATTTATCTTTTGTCCTGTTTCCCTCCCCCACCCCCAAATGGTCGCAGCAGATGGCTGCCCCTCTCTGAGCCTGGTTCTGCTGGAGGTTTCTTCCTGTTAAAAGGGAGTTTTTCCTTTCCACTATTGCCAAGTGCTTGCTCACAGGGGGTCTGAGCTTATTGTCGGGCTTTTCTGTACTTACTGTATAAAGTATTTGAAGCATCTAGTTACTTGTAAACATAATAATTTTAAATGCTAAAGACACTCTAAAAAGATCCCAACAATAACACAAATTCAAATCCAGTCCATCTATCCATTTTCTTAACCACTTATCCAAATCAGGGTCATGGAGAAGGAAGAACATGTCACCAGTCTATCAGAGAGCTGACACAGAGAGACAAGCAACCAAACTACAATTCAGAATCACCCAAAACATGTTTTTTGATCGTGGCAAGTAGCCATAGCTGACTGAACTGCATACGGAAGGGAAAAGAAACAGAAAGACCACAAACATCAAACAGGACAAAACAGAAAATACAGGAAAAATGGCTTTCCGCGTCTTCATAACTTGGGTGATAACAGTGATGACAGAGCATCACAAGTATGGTGTGAAAACAGCTGGTGTATTTCTCCTAAATGTGTTGTACTCGCCAGTAAACATGACGCCTCGGCTTTTTTTTTTTTCAGGCTTGTGTGATTGTTCTGTGAAGCACAGCTACCACATGTTCTCAAGAGAGGGCCGTAGTCATTTTGAAATTCATACTGAAATGCATGAATTTCACCACTGAGCTATGTGTATGTAATATACATTATCTTGGATCCTGCTAGAGCACCTGTAGTCAGGGCTCAGTGATAATCCAGTAAAAAAAAAAAAGTGATTGGGACCTGTGCTTGGAACAGATCCCCTGGGTTTGGATATCAAAAGCCGAAGGATATAAATTGATGTTGAAACATGCTTGTTAGGCAAATTCTTTCTTTTTATTCAATTTCACAGAGATTACAGTTTTGATCTTATTCACTGTGTTACATTTCAATCTATTCAGTGATGGCAGCTTTGAAGTTGGAGGGAGGTTTTAAGCAAGGCAGGTATAGGCTAACAGGGCCTTGCTAAGCCTGTGACAAAAAGACACTGAGACGGGCTCTGTCTCTCCTGATCCACAGGGATGGGAAAAGTAGGCCAGGCTCGGTGTCAGACTGCTGCGAGGATCAGGACACTGGAGTTGTTGACTTGTGATCAAAGTTGCTTTGAACACTTTGGATGTCAAAAATCTCACAGGAAGAGAGATTTAAAGTATTCCTCACACACATGTAGGTCATATTTTTAGAAAGGAGGCTTTCCAGATGAACACTACGTCATCTCCAGTATCCTCAAGAAGCAGCCAGCCATTCACTAAAACACATTATCTGATGATGGAAGTTAAACTATTCACACCCCATCTACCCCATCAAAGACACACTAACACAGAAAAAGACATTGATATTATAAACTCACTAGCCAGATTTGGCTCAGCACAGGAGTATTATGGTGATGCAATGGAGACAAAATTTTAAACTGTAGGATCCCAACTCCAGTGGATGCATCTTAGGTACAAGGGATATTTATAAGGGCACTGAATCTACCCATGCACTGCACACAGGCTCCGTCATTTGAGTTTCCTCTCATATTGTTGGAAATGGAGCTTGCTTAATGTGCATCAGACAAACTCTACCAGAGACGACTCATCATTTCTAAGCGATTAGACCAATAAACCGAGCTAATGCCGTCGGTTAACAGACAGCCATTCCACTAATTTGCAATTAATACCCTCTTTGTGTGTTGACAAACTGTGTACTAGGCTCCAGCGCGCAGATGACCCTGAAAGAGACCGAGGCACCAAAACAGCCAGGAGATACTGAGGCTCGTCACGTGTTGTTTGTCCCCTCCACAGCCCCTCCGGAAATCTGTCTGAATCCATAGCGAGTTATAATCAGACGGCGAATCACGGGATCCCGTGCAGCCCACGATGCCGACGCGCGCCGTGCAAGCGCACACCGAGTCCGGCGGTGCCTGGGATTGGGTGGAGGGAGTGGTGGCTGCGGACGGAGTCACAGGATTGGTAGAGTTCAGCGCCAAAGTTGTTGACTCATAGCTGAGCAGCTCCTCTCCATCCTTCTCGGCGCGGAGCTGTCCAGGGCCAGTGGTGCTGAAAGTCCCAGTCTCCGACGCGTCGTCGGAATAATTTCATACTTTTTACGCTTTGATTTCTCTCAGCGATCCTTTGAAAGTTACAAGCTCTATTCTGACACTTGAAGACGTCTCGTTTAAACGACACTTGGTTGCTATCTGTCCATCATAATCGCTCTGTCCAAGAGCGCATCGCAACTTCAACTTCTTAACCGATCAAACAGAGGACTCTCCAAAGCGCAGCCATGGCTTTCATGGTAAAACACGTGGTGGGAGGACAGCTGAAGAACCTGACAGGCGGACTGACGGAGGAGAAACCCGAAGCGGAGAAATCAGACGCTGCCGCACAGGGGATGACTCAAGAGGAATTTGAACAATATCAGCAACAGTTAGAGGAGGAAAAGTAAGCCAATGATTGAAGTTTGTGATTGTAAAGTTGTAATGGAAAAAAAAAAACCGGGAAAATTTGTCAGGAAAAAAAAAAGGAGTTGGAAACGTGGCATGCTTAAATAGTGTGTTTTTTCGTGTGTAAATAGCAGAAAGCCCCCGGTGCGCCGCGCGCTTTTTTACGCACCAGTGCAATAATATGAGCACTCCTCGCACAGCTGCTCCTCTCGCCCAGGGAGCTCTCTGTCTCTTAGCTTCGGCAAAATGTGTAGCACCGTCTTTAATTTGGGATTCCTGGAATCGTTCTTCCACGGAAATGTCTACAGGGATTCGTGCCTGTGGCGAAAAATGTTCCTAATGCTGTGCGTGCGCCTGAATAATGAAGCAGACTGTGTGGTAAATAAAGTGGTGATTATTAGAGGGCAAACAACCAACACTAATATCAATTAGTTTCGGCTTTTAACCGACTTTCATCATTCTCGTTATAATCATACAGAAGTTATAACTCAAAATATTTGTGGTTTAAAACGGAATGTTGCCTGAAAATATATCAAATGTGGCCTCTTAGTTGAATTGTTTTATTTGAAGTTGTGATTCCGTTGATTCTTTTTTCATTCTTTATATCAGTTAAATCTTCCCCCTGCACCTCACCCTCCAAAGTTAATTCTTTACAAGTTTTTCAATATTATATTTATCATGGAGTTTAATTTCAGAGAGCACTAAGGTAGAATATAAGGCAACAACAAGGTCATTTGGCGAACAGAGTTCACCCAAAAGATATAGCTCACTATTGATTAACGTGATCCTCAGAGCAGAACTCTGCATCACTCTATTGGTCATATAATAAGCTGCTATAAATAATCTGGGAGAAGGATTCAGATCAGATTTTTTGCAGAAAAAAATATAGATTTTAATGGTATTTGTCTGCAAGTTTATTTAGCACCCAAACAGCAAAGCGTTACAAAAAAGAAATGATCCAATGTGTCATCCCCATCATCAACCAACACATTTCATAAACACTTCCAAAGTGTTTCACAGCACCATGTGCAGACATTTTCAAAATGAGTGGGAGGTGAAGTCCTAATTCTCGCAGTACTAACACTCAGCTCAGCCCGCTGAGCTCTATAGGAGGCATGATGAGATGCTTAATGCTCTTCCGTCATAATGTGACCTTCATTGGAAGCGAGTCATTAGTCAGAGGTGCTAAACATTCACTGGGAAGCTCATTTTTGCTCGGACTGAGGCAGAATATGGTTGTGAGGGTGGGTTGGTTATACTGGCATGTCACATACACACATTTTATTTCCCTCAATGTTCGGGTCACAGAAACAACCCTGGACATCTGATGCCCTTGAGAGAGAAAGGCACAAAGCTCTGCTCATTGGCTGCAAGTGAGCGCCTCATGGCCCCTTGGTGTTTGGCCTCCTCACGTTGATACGAAGTGAACTCAAGCTCACATGGACGCCTCCATGAGTGCTGCAGCGCCATATAAAACAACCTTCCCCTGACACATTGGGTACAAACACTTTGTGAACCATGCCGCTGGTCCTGGAGTGTCCCTCTGCTTTTAGATGATGCTGCTGATCTGATCCTTTTAGGCATGCAAGGCAGCCTCTCTCACTGTAGCTTTGCTTTGATTAAAATCATCAATGTTGCTTATGTTTGCATTGCTTTTTGTTCTGTAGTCATGCTATGTTTGGGCTCAGGCTGTACATGCAAAATTGTTAAGAATTATATGTGTTAATTCATAATGTCAGAGGCATTTTAGATAATTTAGTAATTGATGGGGGACAATTATGAACTACACTGAAACCATAAATTTTCCAGTGACACTGAGTGGAAAAGGCACTGCCAGGAGCCTACTGCCTGCCCTCTGCTGGAGGCCTCACATACTGTTTCCTGAGCTGTTTGGAAGAGTTTTAAGAGACAAATGAAAGCAGGCTCACAGTGAGATATTTGACAAGTCCCAACATTCAGTTTCACCAGGATAAATATTTTTAAATGTCTCCATACTTCTTATGTACTGGGTGAAGCTACCTGTTCTGCAGAATAACTCACTCTTTTCAGGGTTTCCTTTTCAGACTTTGGGTATTTAACATCAAGGCAGCTAATCAGGCAGACCACGCCGTACAGCTTAAGTTATTAAATACAGGACAGATTGACAGTGTGTGAGTGGTAATGAGCGTGCATCTAGTAGTGCACAACCCGAGAAAACTGAAATCCCTCAGAGGAATGCCGGACTGTCAGGATGATGCATCTGGGGTATAGGGGGTATAAGCAAAACATGTCTTGCTTTTCTCCCCGTGGCAGCACTGCTGCTGCTCCACCTTCTGTTCACTGTATGCCCTGTAGTTAGAGTTAGGATGACACGGGGTAATGCTAGGCACCAAGGCCTCTGTGGTCCAGATCCAGCATAAGCCTTATGTTGCTTTTAGAGCTGAGATGCAACTGTATGTGACAATAAAGAAATATGATTTTCTTCCACAGATTTGGTTTGTCTGAGCATTGTACCCACTTTAAACATGTGTATCTTATAATTAACATTTGCATTTTATATTACCTTTAAGTAAAAGTGCATATTAAAAAAATATAGCCACTTTTGGTTGGAAACAAAGCCTCACTTGTCCACATAGGCCAGAATATATTTTTCCTCCTCTCTTGCAGAAAAGAACGAGAAGCTCATTACGCCCAGAAGAAAGCTGAGAGAGCCACCGTTAGAACTCATTTCCGGGAAAAGTACAGACTACCAAAGGTAAATTCACTGAAAGCTCTAAATAATCTACAGCAAGTAAAGATAATCCGTCCCTTTATAATCCATCTCTCAAATAGGTAATAAGAATAATAATACTATGCTAATACTACTTTCAATCTATTGCTGAGCAATGCTCTTTCTTTATGGCACATTTCAGTGTTACTGTTTTATTAATTGTGTGATTTAAGGTGACCTTGAGCATCATTAAATAAAATGTATTATTATTAATATTTGTTATTACTTGACTGAAAATCACATTTTCATCTATTTTCCAAGCCACGGAAGAGCTTGTCCTTTCTTTTGCCTGTCCTGTTGGATGTGGGTATGTGTCAAATATCTGTTTGTCCGTTTGTGTCCACCTCAGAATGAGGTAGACGAGACCCAAATCCAGCAGGCAGGGGACGACGTGGTGCTGCCCACAGAACTTGCCAAGATGATCGCTGAGGACAACGAGGAGGAAACACACAAGCAGTCAGTGCTGGGCCAGCTGTCCAACATCCAGAACGTGGACATCGACCAGCTGAAAGACAAAGCCCAGGCCACACTGGAAGACCTCAAAAAGCAGACGGAAAATTGCAGTCTGATGTGATCTGGCCGACTCTGAGCCCCAGGAGATTAGAGTTTTTCTTGTACAAATATTTTTCAGAGGCAGAGCTGCTCTGGGGGTAGACGTTTTCTCATTGCTGTAGTGGAATGTCAGTTGGCAGACCCATGCATTAACAGTTTTTTATGGTTGTGCAAAGTTAAACAGAAGCCTTATAGTACGGTATCTTGGCCACATCTTACTAGCCTACTATATATTTCTAGCCACAATGACATCCAGGTGAGAGCTTAATGTGCTTGCCTCCTGACCACCCAGTATCTTAAAGGTCATGAATGTCATCCATATTTTTACACAAATTGCCAATTAGCCAAAAATGTGAGTCTTCTCACTGAGATTTACCCAATTAAAATATCTCTGCCTTTAGAGCGGTTCCTCCTCTGAGAAAGGTTTTTCCAGTGTATTAAATCCTGTACTCCCTCCATTCCCTATAACCTCCCCAGCTCTCTGTACCTCATGTGACCTGTGATAACACAATATGATTCTGCAGCAGAGGTCGCAGCTGTGTGTATGTGTGCGTGTGTGTGTGTATGTGTGTGCAGGATTTCATTGCTCCCAAACACACGGCAACTGATTTCAGTGATGAACACATGCACTTTCAATAAGAGCATCACTGAGATCAGCTGCCTCGTTGGACTGAAAGCACACACACGAACGATGCTGACACCGATTCACGCATTATGTTAAATTTGGGGAAGTTAATTTAGGTAAAGTAAAAGATCTCTACGTTCATATTTCATGTACAAAAGCACAACGTGGTCGAAATGGGCTGATCTTGGTCAAAAGTAGCTTGCTAATGTTGCTGCATCAGTTTGAGTTTTAATCTTTTCCCAGACATATCATTTCGATTCTTCTGTACTTCAGTGTGCCTCGGACGTCCGTACAAGGTTGTCTTCTTTTGAGCTCCAAAATCTAAAAGCTACTTTTTACAAAGATGAGCCTTCTTGATTGTTGATTTCTGGAGAGAGTTTCATATTTTTTATGTCTTAAAAACTACTAATAATTAGCAAGCAAGCACAGATGATGTCTCGGTGAAGGTCGGGATAGATTTGCTGCATTTTTTGTAGGTTGTGCGTTCAGTGAGTGTGTTCCCAAATTTAATCCAGCATCCATATCAACTATATTGGAAGTATATCTGCACATATGCTGCATTCATAGGTTAAAAGAATAAAAGCTGCTCAGTTAGGAGAAATGTAAATGCTTTACAAGTTGTACGCCAAAGCCTGTGTTGATAACACTCTGACCAACATAAGGGAAAAGGCACAAAAATGTCAAAATGTGTAACCGCGGTTTGTGTGTGTGTGTGTATAAATCCAACTACAGAGTTCGCATACAAGTATTTATGTTCTGTAAGATGTACAGGTATCTGTTTGCCTATACTGTCAACAGCGAGTCATTCTGTTTTCATCGGCTCATCGGGTCTCGTAGTGTTGTCGACCGCCGGGTGACCTTTGACCTGTCCTCCATCTCATTTGACCCCTGCGTCTCGGTAGTGCCGTTTTGTGTCGGTGGATTTCGTGTTGTTTAGCCGATGTGATGCGTCAAGTGGTGTCTTTGTAAAAAAAAATAAAACCTCGTCCTGCAGCCAGGAGTGCTCATCATAGTATTAAAGAGCACTCAGTCAGTGTGGGCTTACTGCGGTACTGTTGATTAATAGCCAAGTTTAAGTGAAGGTATGGGTGACTTACCTGAGGATGCTGTTGTTGTTATCTTTCATTCATATACGCTACATTTTGCCGGTGTTCAGTTTATGTAGCAGTGGTGATGAGGGTGATGTTGGCTTTGATCTCACATCCGTCTCCAATCTGATTCTTCTTATGATTCTACTGCCAAAATCATAATTATTTCCCCCTTGGAGTTACTTAAGTTTTTTTTTTTAAGTTTATACTGTGGCCAAAAATATTTTGTTAATTTATTCCATGAGTTGTAATTTCCTCACTGTGGGCGCCACCCTACCACCGAATGAGAACTGAGGCAGCACTTTTTCAGTATAGTGGTTACTGTCGTGTGTTAGATGAAAAATATATTCAGAATATTTCAGTAATATGAAGCAGAGGAAAAGTTGCAATAAGTCCTTTTAGAAATAGAGCTACTAGAATATGTCATGTTTGATCATGAGACAATATTCGTGGATGGAAACGAAGCCATAAAGCAAAACGTTTTGCTTTGTATGAGTGTTTGTGACTTGAAATAATAATTCAATAACTCAATAATAATATTAACAGTACACAAATATATCTGATTTCTGTGGTGTCATCCTGTGGGACAGATTTTTTCAGGAAATGGCTGCCATGACACGCAGTTTCTTCTTTGGCAGTTTTTTTTTTTCACTGTATCTCTGTCATTCTGTCTGAAGGTATTTCAGTGATTTCTGAGTTTTAACTGCAATAAATTTTTTTTTATTATAATTTAATTTCTTTTTCTATTCTGTGTGAATTTAAGCAACTTAACATTTTATTTTGTTATTTGTGCATGTGCTTAAATGTGCAGCAGCATGAACACCAGGGGGCGATAAAAACACGCTCACCACTGCAGGATGATCCACGAGTGGAGGCTCCAGGGTGAGGCTGCTATTAAGCCGGGCTATATTAACTAGTATTAGTGGTAAAACTTGTCTTAAAAGATGTTAAGGATTGAACGTAGTGTTTCAAATGAATATTAAAAAAAATCCTCATTATCTCTGGTAACAGTGTGCTGACTGAAATAAGTCAAGTAATCCACACATGAAAGGGGACAATTTAAAGGAAAAACCTGAATAAATAGGTGGAGAAATACAATGAATCCCTTCACTTCCACAGCATGCATACACAGGAATATATTTTAGCTCAGGAATGATGCTCTATATGAATGCTATATTATCAGAGCACTTAAAGCAGGAGCTCCACTTATAAAGACTACTGGAACAACACTGTTTCAATAGGAAGAGTGACATATCCATTCATATCTGTGGAAAAGACAGCAAGTATCCAGTGACTCATTGTGAATAGTAAGAATTAGTATGGAAAAATGAAAGAGCAACTCTTCCCCAGGTGACTGAGAAGACTCTACTTCTATCTGCTCCCTTATTCACAAAGGGGTTATCACAGCAAGCAGCTCTGTATATTTGATTCACATGACCTTCCTGCTACAAGCTCAAAGGGATCTACGTCTCCTCCCAGGATCGAACCAGGTATCATTTACTTGTTAATCAAATGTGTAAACCACCACACTGTGGAGCCCCTCCTCAGGTGACTGAGAATGTCACTGTAATCAGGCTGTGTCAGCAAGAACAGTCTGTCGACAGACACGTGGAGGTAACTGTATCGTGAGGTTGAGGGCATAAACTCATCAGAGAGTTCAGAGGTGCAAAAACTACAAAGGCAGAGACCTACAAAGATGTGGAAAAATATACAGTCAAATGGGGGCCTTCTTCATATTCCAAAAAGTGGATGAGTGCATGAAGTGCACCTGACAACCCCTACAATCATGGGATATGGTGGCTCTGTTGTGCTGTGGGGGCATTTTAATGGCGTGGTTTGGGGTTACTTCAAAAGTGCTCTTATCTGTGATGAAATGCTTCTGTCCTGATGGGAGTACTGTCATCTGGAATGAAAATGGATTTTTTTTTTATGGATGGATGGATGGGGTAACTGTAAAACATGATTTGGAGCCTATCCCAGCTGACATAGGGTGTGAGGCAGGGTACAACCTGTACAGGTCACCAGCCTGTCGCAGGGCTAACACAGAGAGACAGACAACCATTCACACTCCCATCTATGGGCAATTAAGAATCAACAATTAACCTAACCCCAGTAACTGCATGTCTTTGGACTGTGGGGGAAAACAGGGGTACCCGGAGGAAACCCACGCCAACACGAGGAGAACATGCAAACTCCACACAGAAAGGCCCGGGCCAAGGCCTTCTAGCTGTGAGGCAACAGCGCTAACACCACCATGCTGCCCAGAATACTAACGTGTTTCTATTATTTTGGTTCACTTCCTGTATTGTAGAAAGGGGACTCAATATGAATATATTATTTTATAATTTAGTTACACTTTAAAACCAGCTAATTAATCTTTAATGGATAGTTATTTCACTGTTAAAAATAATGAAATTGTAATTAATAATGTTTATTAATCATTGATACTGTTAGAAGTTATTATCATTTATATCCTTAGATTATGTAATATAATTGAATTATACTGCATTATATATTTGATCATAGCTGTTAAGAGACAATTACCTTTTCATTACATTGACACCTATACTGTATTAAAGCACTGCATGTGTTAATGATTAGCAGATGTCGTTGTGTTGTAGATAAGGTTTCATTCCTCATCAGTGAGCTCATCATTATTCCCAGGATGCGAAATACTGCCGCTCCAGCTGGAAGTGTTGAAATCTTTAAACGGAAACTTTAAACGCATCTCTTCAGTCTGGCTTTCGATTGCGTTCTAAAAACATTACTTACTTTGTTTTTGACTTACCTCATTGTGTCTAAGTTGTAGGTTTATTTTATTTTAATCTTTTAATTTTAACTGCTCTCTTGCTTTGCAGCATTTTTCACTGATTAGAGCTGGCTGGTTACTGTACACTGGATTGTATTTTCATTTTTTTTTAAATTGCTTTTAATTTTACTGACACACTTTTATTGTATATGTAGGTTATTTTTTCTTGTTGTTTTATCTTTGTTGCTTATTCAAATTTGTATTGTTTTGGCATGCATTGTATTACACGTCTCAGAGATACACACTGGGTGTATTTTAGTGTTGGTCTCATGATGCATGTTTTCCCTAAGAGATCTTCTCTTTTCCTAAACCTAATCGAGTGGTTTTAGTCCATAAACACAATGAAGCAAATTATAATAAGTAAAAAAAAAAAAAAAAGTCTCCAGGTCATGGTTTTGTGACCCTTAACCCCACCTGCCCACGCAAACCCTTTTAAAAATATAATTGACAGTTACTGCTTTATAATTGCCCTCCAAATTATGTTTATGGATTCACTCCAAAGTATTAATTAAATATTTAAAATGTTTTCTAAGCATCAGCTGCAGCTTTACAGTACACTTGCAAATACTGGTAATAGATGACTTACAAAACCAATTATTAAACATTATTATCATTTGTTTGTTTGCACTAAAGTATACTATAATATACTATACATAAAGTTTAATTAGTCATTAATTGATCATTTCTCATATCATGTTACCTGCAGTTCTAATGCTGGCTCTGTCCATGTTATCAGTCCTTTTGTATTCTTACAGATTTGAGGTTGGGCATCCATCTGCTTTGTGGGCCTTGTGCAAAACTGGCACAGCCTCTCAGTGAGGGCAGACCTGAAGCTAGTGTGCAAAAAAAAAAAAATACAAAAAAAACCCCAAAACGTTATTTACCATTTCAATGGCAGGAAAGCCTGGGCTATTGGTAGTTTTCAAGTGTGGTGTGAAAAGGAATAGCTGTAAAATATATTGATGCTGAACTCCTCTCTATTGATAGGCTGCAGTGCGTGAACAATCTTCAGCCTGGAAAGACACTGGGCCGCTGCATGGCCAATCTGACACAATTGGGGTGAAACGGGCCAGAAAATACTATTCTCTCCCATTCTCTTCTATCAATCGGGGGCTTAAAAACTCTGCAGAATGAGGGAAGGAGGGAGGGAGAGGTAGGAACAGCGACAATTAGCGAGAACCTTTAAATGAAAACCCTCATCGGCGAGGACGCCGTCACCGAGGTTTGTCCCTGCTCTGGTGGAACACATTTGTTTTTCTTCGCTGAAAATTGAAGCAGTGAAGTTGCAGATGTGAGTTTCTTGCAAAGGAATGCATTTTGCAAGCTCCCCCTTCCTGCCTCCTCCTTTCACTTATGTTTTTGCTACAGGAGGACCACACAGATCCTGGGTTTCTTACAAGGAAAATTATAAACAGTTTCATCCAGCCTATCTCGTCATATACTGAGAGGATTTGTGCGCAGAGCTGTGCTGCTGTAGGCCTGGAAATGGGTCCCACGGCTGACTCCTCAATGCCGACCAATCGGTGGAGCGGATTGTAAATGAGAGAAGGGGCGGAAAAGGGGCGACTTTTCCTTTCTTTTCTTTTTTTTCGACAGGAGGAGGGGTGTTGTGGTGAAATGCTCGGCGGACCGTGAAGCGTAACAGCCAGAAGGAGGACAAAGACGCACATAGTGGGACAAAATGTGACTGAGGGAAACCTCTCTCAACCTAAAAAAAACAAAAACAACTTCGGAATGCGTGGATGGCTGTTTAAAGTAGCAGCGCTGGAAAGAGTCGAAAGTAGCAATGGCAGGACAGATGAGTTCAGGACAGATGAATTCAGGCAGAGTTGTGTGGATTAATTGTAGTTAGAGCGCGTGTTAACTTTGGATAGCCCAATGGCGCGTTTCAGTGCCCACCTCATTGGCACCGGTGATGCGGATACAGACTGCAGTCTGGAGTTTGGATTTCCCGTTTTTGAACGGACACGCTTCCCGGAATGACGTTTTTTTGCAGCTACGCGTGGTGAATTTCCTGAGTCAGATCCTGACTTGTGCTGTTCCAAATCTCACCGAGAGGAGCCAAGCTCATCCAAGGTGCAAAAGTTAGTGGAGAAGTTGTAAACGAGCTGCGCTGGTAACAGGTTGTTTGCTGCGAAGACTCTCGTGTGAAAAGAAAACTGTGAACTTTAGTCTGAAAGCTCCTGTGCCTGAGTTGTTCTGATCCTAATGCGCTGGTGGAGAAAGTGCACGTCACCGAACTACAACTCCATCCAAGCATGAAATGTTGGTGCAGCGCCCTGGCACTTCTCCTATGGGTGCTGGTGGCCTTAGATGCGCAGCTAATCTGCTGGCAGGCGCTTCTTAGGTGCCACGATGAACCAGAGTGCGAACTTGCATACAATCAATACTTAGCAGCGTGTGAAGGTAACATCAAGGGGACTAGGAGGCAATGCCCGAGCCACTGCATCAGTGCGCTGATAAGGCTGAATCACACCCGCAGCGGGCCAGATCTGGAGACCTGCGACTGCGCCCAGGACCTGGACTGCCTCAGCGCCAAGCGGGCCATAGAGCCGTGCTTACCCCGCAGACACCCGAAGGAAGCCGGAGGTATAGGGTGCATGGAGGCCCGGCAGCGGTGCGAGGAAGACAACAACTGCCACACCTCCCTCACGGCCTACTTGTCATACTGCGGGCAGCTGTTCAATGGCCGGAAGTGCACCTCCAAGTGTAAAGCCACCATTCAGCAGATGCTGTTCATCCCAAACGGCATGCTGCTGAATCGCTGTATTTGCGATGGAGTAGAGAGGCCTTTCTGTGAAGTGGTCAAGGAAAACATGAGCAAACTTTGCTCCATAGGAGACCACAGTGTTATTTCAGACCAGCCTGAAGATGATGACTATCCGGATGAAGAATATGACCTTAAAAATGACAAAGAGGAGGTTTATATTGAAAATTCCTCAGCTTCTCAGAGGTTATCCAGATGCATGTTGCTCCTGTTTCTTCTTACAGCGTGGATATTGTACTGAGAGGATGGGTACTGAAATATTTGATGAATTTATCAATAAAATGGTGACACTTGAGGAAAATTACTGTACAGAAGTAAAATGCCACCCCTGTGTTTAATAAGGATGTAGTAACGGGCTCGTAGACACTTGAGCGGCAATGTTTTCTGGCAGAGGACTTGAATTCAGGTCTGCAGGATGAGAAATGTTATTTTTTCATCCCTCTGCGCCTCTGACTCCTCATGTTAGTTTCATGGTAACACAAAGCAGTGTAATGGTTAAATGTGTGTAAATTTTACACAACCTTAGAGGTGGCACAGTAATTCTCCACGCACATCTCACTCAGGAAAACTTTCTTTTTGATTCACATACACGGTTCTTTATGGTTTTCGGAGTTAAAAATGTCCCTCTTTTAAGTTAAAAAAAATAAAAGCCTGTTTTAAACAAAACGTCTAAAACATTTTCAGGTGGAAGTGAGAGGAAATGAACCAAACCAGAATTTGTTGAAGAGCACGGCCATTTTGTTTGCCTTCAAACAGTTCCTGTTTATTTGGTTTGGTTTCAATGGTACTTGAAGTGTGGCCTTATTAAGACCTTGGACAAACATTGGACCCATCCAGTCTCTATTTGCTCTGCTCTCCCATTTCAGGGGCCTTTGCATTGTTGCAGCAGCCACACTTCAAATATTTGTAGGAACAGTGAGAGGACAGGCACGAGTGCGGGATCAAGTACTTAAATTAACTAAAGCACCTCTCCAGCACTCTGTCTCGTTCCCTTCCCCCATTTGAGATTGTTTTATTGAACTTTTCCTGAGACCACCCTCACCCCCTTCTTCCTCCACTCTACTGCCTGCCCCATTTAAGGCCTCTAAGGAGAGACGTATCTTTATTACGGCTTTCACACTGCTGCTACACTCCAGGAAAAACTGCCGGCTGCTTGGCCTGAACAGGTCAGCGTATGATACCTGCAGTTTGTCCACAACGCTGCTCACGTCTGCAGGTGGTCTGACGCTGCTCTGCTTTCAGCGTGGGTAAACACAGTTTTGGATTTAAGCCACATATTTTAAACAAACTGTAGAAGCTGAGCATCGGTTGTTAAAATAAGGTTTTATGAGCCTGTTGGACAAAATTTGCTCAACAAAGCATCTAAATTAACACCCAAGTAACACTAAAGCAGCAGTGCAGCAGTGTCGTGACAGCGTGTAAACAACAAGCGGTGGTCTTGTTCGTTGCGGGCAATCGTGGGCACAGTTTAAATTCATGTTCCTTATTTTATGTCACACGACGGGGGTCAAAGTTGAAAGTGTTGCTCGCTCCGTTACTCCACTCTGTTTTTAACGGAAACGATTGCACCCAAGTGTTTTCTAAATGACATGCACACAGATATGAGATTTTTATAACTTTAAAAATTTTCATAGTGAAGTCTTTTGTGTGTTTTGAGGCTGATTATTTCAGAGCAAAGCGTCACATCCACATTTGAACTTGCACACATTTACATGCAGAGATGCCTCGTACAGCTGCTGAGAGGTTTATATTACCCGTTTGAAGGTCCGGGAGCTGAAACCAGCAGTCTTTCAGTCTCACGTCTTACTTCAATGTTGTGCTATTTAACAAATAGGGAAAGTTAAATACAAAGTTGTTGTTAGTTCTGATCACTTTTTCTGAAGCAGCCAGTTTGTGTCTTTGCCACTTGAAACGAAGTCTTGAACAATAAATGTTGAGTGTTAAATTATGAAGCTAGAATATGAAGAATGTGTATATATTTTACCGTCATATGCAGTAAAATAAGTGTTGCTTAAATGCATTTAATATAAACAAATGTAGCGCAAAGTTTGTTCACAATGTCCGCGTTTTGATGCTGTTTTCAATGTTTCATCTCGTGTTGTGGGATCATAGCGGTAAACCCTTCAGCACGGTGTCCTCCTCCCTCCAAACTGGAGGATGAGTTTTATAATGAAATGTTTATGACCTAATGCAGCCCAAGAAAAAAGGAATAAACGATGCTGAAATCTGTTCTAATGTGTGCTTGATTTTTCAATCCCCATTGAAGTGGCTACAATATGTAAACCTTCACATACTAGCACTTTATGAGCTACTTATTAGTTTTCAATCATATTTCTTTACACCATAAAATATTTATGGACATTACTATATGGGCTGCTGCATACAGTCATTGAATCATAAAGGACCCCCCCACACACACACACACACACACACACACACACACCCGCCTGGTGCCAGTGTGCTCAGAGACTTTGCTAATGACAAAAATATAATGAACTGCTTCAGAGCAAGCAACCATTTGGTGCTTGCTCCACATTCACTGAGGTATTTACAAGTCTTTAACAAACTATAAAAAGATCATTAGCGCCGCTGTTAGGTGTGAGCTGCACACCTGTTCTGTAAATGTTACTTTAGTCATGTCCAAATGGTACAAATGTGCAGTGGGAAAAATAGAAAATGAGCAAACTGGGGAGAAAAGTTTTTCCACTACTTGCGTGACAAAACAGACCTATATGTGATGAGTAATTATGTTGCAGAGGTTTGTTACTTGAGTTAACAGGTGGCAAATTTCAGCCATGTCTCCGAGCCTGGAGAAAGCTTCTACGCAGCCTTTCCTGATTTTTTTTTTGTTAACCACAGGAATTCTTAAGTAGGTCCAACTGTCTACTATCATAAAAACAAGGAGATAGAGAAACAGTGCAGCCTAAAGCTACAATACAGCACACCTCCCTCTTGTTTAGTTAGACTGTCTTTGGTTCAATCTGTCGTAACCACTGCCATGCATCTTAAAGTCCTCCAAAACAACTACCCTGTCCCCCCGATTCTGGGAGCAAAGTCAAAACAAACATGCACAGAGGAGCCTTGGGGAGTTGAGTGTGTGGAGGAGAATGGGGGGTGGGGTTACAGAGGGAGCAGTGTGCTGGAGCCCATTTTCTAAATTATCTTTATTCAAAATTTCTTTAACCCCCCCCCCCCTTCCCGGCTCCAAAGTGGGGGGTGACCCATGGATTTGGGGGGTTCTTGTGTCACGTACGTACAATGTTCCATTCATGACAGCCATGGAGCCATGGCGACTAGCTGACCTGCTCTCTATGTAGGGGGAAGATGGAGTCAAGGGCACCCAGCTCATTTGGGACCAGAACGTACAGACCCCTCTTTATGGGCAACAGTGTTACCAACACTACTGGCCTGTACCACTAACAGTATCAGAGAGAAAGGGAGAGAGAATCTGGAGCGAAATGGAGGCTGATCAAAGCCACGATGCTGTAGTTTGTGGTTTAGGAGAAGAGGATCGGTGATGTTTTGGAGGACGGGGTGGTGGGATAAGCTTCCCATCTAGGAATCTCTCATTCTGGGCTGCGTTACTGTAAAGATATTCAGCAGACTTTTTAAGAGGTCAATATAAATTGGCAGTACTCCCAGAAACAACAAAGCAAGCACAAGGGTCAAAATTGCATCCAAAGTTTTCCTGGCAGCAACGTGCTCATGCTATGATTAAAGCAAAGAAACTGAGCCAACACCATGGGCACCGGCAGCCAATTAGAGCCCCCTTCATAGCACAGCCACAAACTCATCACCCAATGGTCCTTCATCCTGTTGCTTCAGGGCCGTGCTGCTTTCTGCTCTAACCATACAGTCTGGTACCGATTTACACCTGGCATGGCCAGGTGATTGTTATTAACTAAATAGGACAGCAGAAAAACATTACTGTGAGTCCTGGTTTTGAAGACCATTTGTAAACCTATAACAAGTACAGCTGCATTTTTAGAACATACCAGAACACATCTTTCTGATTTTCACAGGACTGGTTGTGTTTTGAGCCAGTATTTAAATGGGTGATTTAATACTGGAAATAAGTCGGAGAATGTGAGCACGGCAGAGAGAAAAAAAACTAATCATCAAAGTCAAAACTGCAGAAACCAAAATATCTTGAGTTTTAGTGTCTAGTATGAGTTTATTAAAAAAAGAAGACTAAAGGCCAAGATCAAGGCAGTGTGGGAAGTTAGCCAGCTATCAAAGCTGCAGAGAGTGGTGCCTAAGAAGTACAAGTGTCCATACTTGAGGCCATAGAAGCTGCCAAGCAAAGACTCACAGCCTTGGCTAACTGCTTGAAGAGGTATACCAGCAGAGTCAATCGATACAGACCTCCAAACTTCATGTGGCCTTCAGATGAGCTCAAGAACATGGTGCAGAGAGCTTCATGGAATGGGTTTCCATGGTCGAGCAGCTGCATCCAAGCCATACATCACCAAGTGCAATGCAAAGCGTCAGATGCAGTGGTGTAAAGCACACCACCACTGGACTCTAGAGCAGTGGAGACATCTTCTCTGGAGTGATGGATCACACTTCACCATCTGGCAATCTGATGGATGAGTCTGGTGGTTGCCAGGAGAACGGTACTTGTCTGACTGCATTGTGCCAGGTGTCAAGTTTGGTGGAGGCGGGATTGTGGTGTGGGGGTGTTTTTCAGGAGTTGGGCTCAGTTTCAGTAAAAGGAACTCTTAATGCTTCAGGATACCAAGATATTTTGGACAATTTCCTGCTCCCAACTTTGTGGCAACAGTTTGGGGATGGCCCCTTCATGCTCCAACATGACTGTGCACCAGTGCACAAAGAAAAAAAATGTCCATAAAGACATGGATGAGCAAGTTTGGAGTGGAACAAGTTAACTGGGTTCCACGGAGTCCTGACCTCAACCTGATAGAACACCTTTGGGATGAATTAGAGAGCAGACCGTGAGACAGGCCTTCTCATCCAACATCACTGTCTGACCTTATGAATGTGCTTCTGGAAGAATGGTCAAAATTTCCCATAAACGCTCCTAAACCCTGTGGAAAGCCTTCCCAGAAGAGTTGAAGTTATTATAGCTGTGAAGGGTGGGCCAACGTCATATTAAACCCTATGGATTAAGAATGGGATATCACTCAAGTTCATATGCGTGTGAAGGCAGATGAGCCAATACTTTTGGCAATACAGTGTATATAAAGGGAAAGGGAAGGGGCTTGTTTGAGAGAGTGAATGAACAGAGAGGCTGCACCAAAAAGTATACAAGAAATAAGGATTGTTTTGAACAGCAAGCCATACAAAGCTACTCTAATACAGTCCAAGAATAAAAACTATGGAACTGGCATTAAAGGTCTTCTTTAACTGCTCTAATACTGTGAGAAGAGCTGGATCTATCACGCTTGGCAAAACAGATTACACAGATAAAATTAACTCCTCACACTTGTCTGGTTTTTATGTCAGGTCTGGACATTTTCAGCTTATTTTTCCCTAATTTCCAGACTTCTATATGAATCATATTATTAACAGATATCCTCAGTTTTCCTCTGCCTGCCTGCCTCCCTCTCTCCTCCCCTCATGGACCCGAGCCAGCTGTTTCTACAAAGTGCACTTCCAGATGATGACAGTGGCAAGGAACCAGCAGCTCTGTTCACATGAAGACAAATAACTCTTTCCAAAGATTTCGATAAATGAACGTTCACGTCGTGCCGTCGACAAATTTTCAGAAGAAGACACAGACTGCGCAATTTTTTGAGATTGAGATTTTATTCTCTGATAAATTTGTCATTTAATAAATACATGACAAAAATCACACCTGTATAAAGAACTAAAAATGAAATGCTACAGCAGCGTGGAAATCTTGCAAACATTTATACAGTATAATATCTTTTAATAATTCATAACTGTATTAAAGCTCCCTTCTGGAATATTCAAATAAATTACAGCTAAATGGTTGGTGAAGACCTACAACAGCGAGGATTACCGGGTTGCCACCAACTATTACGTTTTTTACCCTTTCACAGAGGCCCAGTTATGAAGGGTTTGCTTGAACTCCACAACTCAGTGGATCCCTCAAATACAAAGCCAGTGCCAAACCTAAGAAAATGCAAGTCTAGTGTAAATAAGGCAGAGGCCGCACCTCTCCAGTTTTCCCCTCATAGCGGTGGAGAGGGCTCCGTCAGTGGAGAGAGCATGGTGAGCCTGTGGTTCACCCACAGTAAAGGCAGTGGGGAAAAGCGGGGTCTAGAGGAGTACGTACATGTTTGTACAGGCCTCTATATAATATATTTAATACTACAGTTCAAAATGCTTTTCATACTTCATGTCACAGCTCTGATTTCACTGTCTATTCAGTTTTTCACAGGTTTAGTTGTACTTCATTCGAATGTTCTGCACCCAGCCAAAATGCAACAGTGTCAGTTGCATTTTGCCATGACAGTGCTGTATTGTCATACAAGCTGTCCAGCATTTACATATCAATGGTGTGTCAGGAGGAGGGGATTCCGGCTAAGCAGGGCAACAACAGTGCAAAGAACAGGGAACTTTCACATTCAGCAGTGTGCAAATCCAAAATTCAAGAGTTTCTTACGGGCCAAACTTTTTTGTTTGTTTGTTTCCCTGAAAAAAGAATAAACAGAAGTTCACTACCTGTCCAATAATTTGGTACAAAAACTTTACAGCATCAGCCAAAACACTGGCCGCATTTGGCTGGCAAGTGCAATATCCGACCCAGACAGTGTACTCAGTTGGTTGGGATGCGGTGTGATTTGGCTGCAGCAGAAACCTGGTCAGGTGAAGGCTCCGTGTCCAACCTGTACACCGACACAGAGCCGAGGAGCTGCAGTCCTCCCACGGTGGCTGTCCTGTTTACTGCAAACAGCAGGCTGGGAAGAGAGAAATGTGTCAAGCTCCACTTTTTCAAGATTACAACACATTTCCTACAACATTTGAAATAATTATTCTCCACGGATTCCGTAAACACATCTGGCATCCAAAAAGATGAATAATATTTTCCAGACATGCTTTGGAAACTTTTATGTGTTATCCATTTCAACTAGATGATTAAAGGAAAACACAGCGTTAGACTAAACATCTTCAACAGTGTTAAAGAAACAACTTTTAGTGAGCATTTCAAGCTTCATCACGTATTTATTATATGACAAAAAGAAAAAAACTCAACAATCTGTCTACTTCTACTTCACAAATTATTTAGAAAAATCAAATATGAGTACTAACTTAATGCAGGGTTTCTGTCACTCCCTGCCAGGTTAAACGTGTCTCTCTTTCTCCTTTGTACAGAGGTGCACACAAGCAGCCCAGGTGCTTTATTGTTACGTCAGGTAGATAGCACTACATCGAGCAGCTACTCAAATCAATGCTAGATTTAATTGTGAAACTTCAACGAATGTACTGGCGGGATAAAAGACCATCTGACTGCATCAGACATTGGAGTCCTCACATGCACCTCTGTCGGGTAACGTCTAGCAGAGTTCAGAGAGAGCAGTGCATGTGTGAGAACTGCTTTAGTCTGTTTCCTCCTTTCCACTCTCCAGCAGACTGGAGCTACAGACTGGCATTACACCAAGCTCTTTAACATCAGCCTCATTTAAAAAAAATATTTTTTTTTCAGGTTTTTAAGAAAACACAACAAACTGAACCAAACATTGAAAATATGATGATTTAGGCAAAAATAAAACTTTTGTTGAAAAATGACGTCGGCCATTATTTTTAAGAGGTACACTCTTCCTCTTTTCTCAATAATGAGGGTAAAGCAACGACGCAGAAGTTGTGCAATAATCAGATGCAGTGTATCAAGATTCCAGTACGATCACCAAGTTTCACATTTTCCATGAAAATCCAAAAAAACGTGACGCTCATATATTTTTCTGTATTTATTTTGTTCTTGCTGATATTTTGTCCTCCTTCTGCAGCAGGAAGGAAACAAACGTGTCATTATGTGACCTTTAACCTTAAATGCATTATAGGATAAACTGAGCATCTCGGTACAAAAAAAACTTTATTATAAAAAATAATAAGTCTTTGTTTTTGGTAGTGCTCCAGCTCTAAATCAACCCTTCTCTGAACATAGCCAGTACAGTGCTGATGTAACACAACAGATAAAAATCAGCCACTAAGACTGGCAGCAGCAACAAGGTGCATCACTAACAGTCATCATAGTTTAAATTCTGCCTCTGGAGAAGAAGCGAGTCCTCTTTAACTGTTTGCTGCTAAATAAACTAAACAGAACATGCTTGATATTTTTCCATAAATGAACCTTTGTGTGAATGGAGTTATCAGATATATATCTGCCTAGAACTTTGGGTCTACCCCCTGGCAGGCCCTTCCACTGATCATCCATATGATGCCAATTTAAAGTCTTCAGTGCTTCAGGCTTATAAGAGGACGGATTGTACACGGACTACCAAGACACTGCTAACAGTCTGACATGTACATTTTCAGCAAAATAGAGTTTTCAGCAAAAGTTTGCCGCTTATGTTGGTGTAGTCTAAGGTGACCAGACGGACTCGGGTGCTGCTGTGACCCTCTCTACTACAGCTGCTGTTGGATTAGCGCCAGCCAGGCTGACTGTGGTGTGGTTTTATTAAAATAACACCAGCAGAATAAGAAGCCACATTCTTCGTGAAACTTGAACGGCCTCTGGAGTCGTCGCTTCCCTTCCCCCATTCCTGTTTTTTTTTTTTTTAATTCATAACTTCTCAGGAATTTCTAGCTGAGAACAGGATATTGTCTCGACTTTAAGTATTTACCATCCATGTAGGAGCTGAACTTAGAAAATACCGGGAATTCGGTTTTGTGTACAAAAGTTGCGGCTAAAGAAATTTGAAGATATTAAAAATTAACTTTGCATTAGTGATACACTGCTTACACTGTGTAGGATTTACAGGAGGACAGGGCTGCTCAGAAAGAAAATGAAAGAGTCAGGTAGCCCGGCAGGGTGGCCAGAACAGCAAGAGAATGGCTCATATTTTACTGGTGGAAAATCCTTCAGTGAAAAAACACCTAAAGTAACTCCCACCGCATTCTCTTACTAACACTACATACACTGTAGCTACTTATCAGAATGGCTACAAGGTTGGAAAAGGGGAACAAGCTCACAACAGGAGACTCACAGCTTCTGATGGAATCTGCAAGAGATTCTCGGTCCAGAGAAACATCCCTCTGAGTCTCCTGCATCTGAAAAACGAGCACACAGACACAGATTGTGGATTATGTATCTGCAGGTCCTTGGCCTTAATCTCTTCTCACACAGTCTCAGGTCATTCTTCTCCTTCAGTTGTATATACATGCACGCTTACCTTAATATGCTTTTTGAGGTATTCAGCTCTGCTCATCAGGCTTTTAATCTGATGGAAAAACATATTCAAGTAAATGCAGTAGCAGCTACACAGTTAAACACAACCAAAAGGTTTAGTTTTGTGTTGGATGGATTATTACAAAATGTAGAGACATTCGTGGTTCCTGGACTTCAGTGATCTACTTTTCCTCTGGTGGTTTATGGGTGCTTTGCAATGAAGCAGGGGGGCCTGGTTTGTTTTTATCTAGCCACCATCTAAAAACCATTTTTCCAATACTTTCAGCATCAAATGGCTGTAAAACAATAGACGCTACTATAAGCTTCAGCTGTAGTGTGTGGTTAATTGTGCTTAGTACTACATAACAACTAACAAATGTTATGCAACTGTAACTAACGTGAGTAATTCTCAGACAGCTCCTAGTATGACCTTGTAGTTTTATTTCTTGATTTTATTATGACTCCAGTGCCTTTAAGTGACATATACAGAGGGTTCATTATATTTTGTTGGATATTGTGTATTTTATTTCTTATTTACTGTACACTGTAGCATATTTGTGCAGCAAACAAGCCAATAAATTCTGGATGTGTGATGACAAAACCTGAATTAAATCAGATCAAACTCATCATCCCTGCATCTTACTATTTCTATTTTTTGAAAACATTTCATATGGCACGCATGTGCAAGCAGTAATTGCTGTCATCACAAGGCTTGAGGGTGCTCTTTGCTGTGGTAATCAGTCCTGTGGTGATCATGAAGGTTCTTGGCTGCACCTAATACCTAGTTGTACCCCCACTTTGTCACAGTTTAAAGCCAGCTCTCTTGGATCTTACTGGAGTAACATCTGAGGGTCATAATGACGAGAGACCTAAATTGATGACGTCCGTAATGTCCCTTTAAAACACCAATCTCTGGAGCCAAATAATCATTTTGACCACAGGTTTTTAGTATCCGGCTTTGACCCCAACCGTATGTAGCCACAGAACTTTAATCACAATCCCTTTAATCACCAACTACAATAAATGTGGAACAAATCTACACGGCTGAGCAAAGTATATGGGGCATGCTGATAACTTGCAGAATTTTTATTACTGACAAAGTCTACAAGACAAAGCGAGCCCATGTATGCTCAGCCATAATGACACTATGTCAACGTACACCGGCTACATCCAAGCTATGACTCACAACTGAGAAGCCATAATATTGAGTTACAGCTTTGAGAGACCAAAGTGTGCTCAACAGTAGATATGAACGCACATGGAGGCAAGCCACGGCAGCATGTGTTGGCTCTTTCGGGTTCTCACATACACACGTGTTTTTAATCGAATACCCCGAACCCGCCTCCCTAACGCTGCATTAGATTATTACAGCCGCAGCTGAATTTACTTAAGCACCCATAAAACTTCAAATAGGGAGGTCTACAAGGCCCACTCGACCCCCCCCCCCCTTTTTGGGGCTTTGCTGGTGAAATATGGTTGTCTGGTGTTGGATCAGTTTCTGGATTAACGATCCTCACAAAAACAAAATACCCTGGAGCATTAATAACAGACATACACAACTCCTTGTCAATACAAGCATCCAGGTTCCTGACTGCTAAAAGTTACAGCAAGCAATCTTACACAATCGCAGAATCTGGGGTTTGTGCAGGCACGTTGACGATGCTGTTGACAAGCATGCATCCCGGGGGGGGGGGGGGGGGGGGGGGGGGGGGGGGGGGGGGGGGGGGGGGGGGGGGGGGGGGGGGGGGGGGGGGGG
>JAVDPK010002771.1:753519-774374 GCA_034780415.1 Cichlasoma orientale | reverse complement strand
CCGCCCCCCCCCCCCCCCCCCCCCGGAAATACATAAATGGATGTTGACCTTCTTGACTTTTTGGATTCATCACATCCCCATATCTTTTTTGTTTAAATTCAAATCACCAATGTCCGTTTACTTTATTGCAACTTTATCTTTAACCACTATGAATGTTAATGACAGCAAATTAAAATCTTCCGTCTTTAGCTGAGTGAGTTTAAACTTGACGTTACTAATTTGCAACAGAAGCCGTAAATCCACATGGAAAACTTGTTAGCGAGCTGAAGCTTTGACACCAAAGCGGCAAACCCCCGGGGCTCAAAAAGTACCTGAAGCGGCCACTTAAGGGCGGCTTGAGAAGTGAGTCAATATTCCACAGAGTCCGGTTAAAATTCCCAACTTCACAGCAGAAAGATGTTTACAGCCTGGTATGAAAAGAATAACAGTTGTGGGCTCTATAGCTGTGTGCATTTTTTTTTTTAACTATTCAGATGTTCTTGAGGCTTAAAGTTAGGGTATGACCATTTTATAGACAGATTTGTCATCACACAATGAGTCCAACAAATGATGTGACTTGCTTTGAAGCACATACTGTCCCATAAGTGTTTTAAGTAGCACTAATTAGCAGTTATCTGTGTCTGTGTGTTGCGCAAATTGCAATTGCAGTTTGCTACCGTTAGTTGATGACTTGGCACTCGACCCTGTCATTCAAATATAGTCAGATGCGGCAGCCAAAATGCTAAAGTTGAGGCTTCAAAATGCAGAGCATAGAAACCAGTGGTTGATGTGCTTTTATGAATGACGCATCTAGTTCATACCAAGCAACATTTACATTTCAGGGTTTTCACTTGTGTAATTATTCAGGTAAGTATAAATAATCAGAGGATCGTTACCATCTTTAGTGTAACAAGAAGTTACCATAAATAATTATGCAAATGCTGATTTTTCTTTGGCTCTGGATTAAACTCCTTTAGACGGTGGGTTGTAGAGATATTTTTGAAACTAGCAGTTTATTTCAACCAAAGCCGCACTAAGTAAACCAAAAAGCAAATTTTTAATTTTTATAACCAAAATAATGAGTTAAATGACATTATAAAGCTTTATAGAGCTGATAATTCTCTGTTTGCCACTATGTGTGACAAGTGGTCATGTGATCCATTGGTAATATAAAATATCCAATTATCTAAGTGGACAGTGATCTATGTGTATGTTACAGGAACTATAGATGATGAATTATATTATTTGGTCTTTACCCCCCCAAAAAGCACATTTGATGACTGGAGAAAATGTGCACAGGTCATGTGATGGAGTGTACACTGTGGAAGGTGATTAGCTGAAGGCTTGTCGGAGGTAGGAAATAGTCATTCGTAGTGTGAGCAGTCAACCAGAATCTCTTTCTCACCCACTCACCTCGTTGTGGAGCAGCTCTCTCCTGCGGCCCTGGGGCTCGGCTGGCTCGCCAAGAGGGAAAAAAAAACGCTTAAGAATAATGAGGAGAGGAAGGCAGGAAAGGAGTCCAATACCTAATCACTTTGTTTGTTCAGGGAGAGGTCAACTACAAGACTGGATTTCACTAGCGGGGTTCAAGATGGAAATGGTTCTAATGCAGGCCGGTGTTTTCAGTCTGCAATCCTAAAGGGAAGACTCACAGAAAATGGAGAGAGATGAGGAGTATGAAGAGGGGTCTGTGGTGGTGAGGCATGTTGGGAAGCTGTGCGGCAAAGAGCTCGTAGCCACTCAAAGAACCAATGTTTTCTCCCGAGTTTACTCCTTGTGGCATCAGCTCTGCCACAACAAGGCTTCCTGACACTGGAGAGAAAAGCTGGTTGGGATGGCATTCACCAACCAGTTAAACCAGTATAACATGTAACAAATCTAACAAAAAGCTATCAGTGTAATTCTAGACTTGTGTTTTTGTAAAAAAAAAAAAAAATAAATTCTTCAGTCACTTTTAGAAACAAAGATCCATTTCAAGTGAAAATGCAACAGTGTTTTTGCATTGACCAGATTAACTTTCGAAAGCAGTATCTGAACGATTGGAGCTCTCGTCTATTAGAGAGATAATAGTTTTTGTTTGTTTCCAGTGTGTAAACACAAATAAGTGAAGTATTCTGTCTGAATGGGAAGCAGATGACAAGGCTCTCATACCACACACAGGGTGCTGGCACGGGTCTCATCCCAGTTCAAAGCCACATCTGGATCACTCTATTCCACCTCTTCCATTGGGCTGATCTTCCAGATGAGCTCATGAACCCAGCCTAATGGACGCCAGGCCACAGAGAGAGTCACTGGAGTCTCTTCTGTTAGTCTGTTTGTCAGTCATATTAAGTGTCCCCATCTCTCTCCAAGTCTGTGGCTTCACAGTCTCTTGTCTTTCTACTTTTATATTATCTTTCACTCTTCCTAAGTCGCTCTTTCTTTGCTGCCATCTCTCTTGAAGTCCCTTTGTCATGTTCAGTGCCTTTTCTGATTCCAGTTAAATTGCTCTGTATCTTTACTCTCTCTCCCAAGTCTTTCCCTTGAGGACTGTTTTCTTTCTTCAGCTATTTCTTGACCTGGCTGTACCCTCAACTCTAACTGAATTTCCTGAGCTCTGCTGAGTCCTCGCTTACTCATTATTCCCTCCCTTTACACAACTAAGTGCCTGGCTGCCTTTTAAAATGATTTTTCTTCAAAAATCTCTTATTTTTCTCACTAATAACAAATATTTGCAGGCACATGCACAAAGCTGCTACAGTTTTGGTATGCAAAGAAAAGATGGTTTCAATGTCTTTGGTGACATTTTAATATTCCCTTTGTTTAAAGACGCTCTGGCTTAAAGATGCATTAAGAAGCAGTGGAGTCGCTCAGCAGCCAACATTTATAAAAAGCTGAATAATTGGTGTTGTAATAAAAGAAATGCATTCATCTACCTGCTAGTGCCAGCAGTAGTTCTCCTAAGCACTGCTGGTACATATCCAGAGCCTCAAGGTCATCTGATCCACTCTCCTCCTATACAGGAAAGTTAAAGTGAGGCATAAATTCTTTAAATCAGATCATAAAAGATGCCTGGGTTATCCTACTGCTCCATCATTCAACTAACTCAAAACTAACACTACTACTCTGTTAGTACAGCACAATTTAATTCCTTCTTGCAGATACACAAAATATACAGTAAAAAAAGTTTGTGCATCTAACACAATCAAAACTGAAAAAAAATATTTGTTTTTGGTTCACCAATGAGCTTTAAAGATGTGGTTTGGAAAGCAGCTTATGAGGAGGGTTTGGTTAGTACTCTTTCAGTTGGGTCTTGTTTTCCGTCATATTACCTCTGCTTCACTCTGTCTTTGTGTATAACTCTACAGCAGTGGCATCATCCCGGAGTAAACCCATCTAACCTTAGCAGCAGCAGCAGAGGCCATCTCCAAAGCAGCTAGCAGTCGTGGCTGGTCTTGAGACATTTCTGCAGAAGAAGAAAAACAGAAAACTCTACTTTGCATTGCTGCTGGGTTTAGACGGATGCACAGCAAGACTCATTCTACTGAAACATATGCAGCGATCTGAAAATGGCATATAACCTCGCAGTATCTTGTGGCAACAGTTTTGTGGACATAATGGTTTATTATATACAGGACAGAGAAAAAAGGAAATGCACTTTTCCTTCTAATGCGCATTAAAGCTCATCTTCTTTGCATGTTTGCTTTTTTACAGACAATCCTAAAATAACACATTTTTTTAAGTAAACACTCAATTATCTGATCAAAGCTAAAAGAAAAATGATACACAGTGCGCAGCCCGACGAGGCTAAAGTCTGATTCATAGTACAGCATTAAGTGAACGCTGTTGCCTGACATGCACTTCACAAAAAATAAACTACATGTTGCTTCAGTGAAGTCTGCAAAAACCAATGAGTGCACTCAGTAATAACGTGCAGTATAGAAACAGGATATTGATTATTGATGAATAGCGCCTATATAAAACAAAATCTAACAGGGTGTAACTGCATCTAGCTTAGGAGCCATGTGGTGCCCCTGCCTCTGCCCTGAGCTGTGTTCTTTTTACCTCGGAGGACGTCCCTGGAGGTCCGGGCCTGCTCGAAGCTCAGTCTGTTGTCCGAAGCTACCAGGGCTTTGAGCTCCTCGGCTCTGGACACATACTGCCTGACCTGTGGGAAGGCCTCTTACATTGACTTAACTTAATTATATCAACCGCAACATATGGTTCCCATGCTCTCTATACACACCATATGGTATTCATAAAGAAGAATTCATTACAAACGAGAGCCACTGGATTATAGAAAAAAGACAAACTGAAAATGGAGGGTAATCCAAATGTGAACGTGAGGACTGTTTTCAGGCCTACCTTCTGCCTGAGGGCATCTTTACGCTGTTGGTCTGTTTCATCTAGGGAGGGCAAAATTGAGAGATGTATTGGTTTTTCATTTATTGAGTTTATTGTGCTTGAACAAAGGTGGTGCATCGCAGAGGGACTTAAGCCACAGACAGGATATGAGGGTGGTTGTTGCTCTTACAGTAAACAGCAGGGACAAAGTGCTCAAGAGCACTGCAGTAAAGCGAGAGTGCCGCGGACCTCTCCCCCTCCTGGTCCTTCTGAACAGCCTGTAGGACCAGCTCTTTCTGAAAAGAGGAAATATAAAGCGGCATCACTGATTAGAAAGGGCCACAATTGGCCATTGATTATCAGCACATGGGGAAAGCATGTTCGCAAACCTACTAACACATGTATAAATGCCAGTCACATACAAAAATCTTACTGTCTTACCGCTTTCACTATACTTTCTGCGCTTGGCATGTGCTCCAAATCCACAAAAGGGTGGGTGAAGAACTCTGCAAAGGTGATCCGGGCATCTGGATTTCTCTCCAGCAGCCGCAACAGAAGGTCTCTGCAGCCCTTGGACACCCTGGCCCCAGGAGGGAGCTGATAAAAAACACAACCTTATTATGTTGCACCCAATCCACAGAGCGATACAAGGAAAAAGGACAGCACATTGTTGCCACAGACCCTCTGGTCTCACATCACTACTTTCTGTCAAAAGATGGCCTTTAAACTCTCCTTGTGAATCCCTGGATAATGGACCATGTGCTAATTCAATCCATTAAGTCTAAGCAAGAATCCAAGTGTTTTGAAAGTCCTCCAACATTAAAGTGCATGTATCTGGGACACCCCAGTAGCCCATCATGTACAAAGGCTGTACAGAAGGCTGGTTTCATTTCTGTCCTGGGACATTTGCTACATGTCACCCTGCCCTACTTCCCCCCATTCTTATCTCCATTAAGTAAAGGGGGGAGAAGAAAAAAAAGCACATGCAGCCTTGGTAATTGTGCTAATGGTTAGTCTAATGTGGTTTGAGGATGCAGCAACAATTACAGCTATTAATTACTTAACCATTTAATCAAATAATGTTTTTTTTTTCATTCTAAGAGATCAGAAGCTCTTTTATGCTGTATTTAAACAGTTTTAATTTGATCTCATGTAAGTTACAAGCATCTCTCATACACAGCTGAATAACAGATGCCTGTTAGTCAGTAATGTTATGATATTACCTGAATATATTCCGTTTTATTATTATTTTTTCATTTGTGTCACAGACTGCTCCCTTAAATCAGCGTGTGTCAAACTGTGGGGTAGACCACAGAGCAACTACACAGGAGGATTGATGAGTGGGGGTGAAACTAAGAATGAATAACATTTATGGAGGGAATATAAACAAACATAAGTTTACTTGTGCTACTGTGCTGATGCTTATTTCACTCAAATTCAGCTTGAATCCTTTGTTACTGCTCATAATTTAAAATGCCATCAACTTTTTTTCAGCTTCTTAAGCGAGGCAAGCCAGAATAAGTTTAAGAACCACTGTCTTGAATGTTGTTCGGGTAATTTAAGAGAACCAGTCATGTTTCAGCAAAGTGCTTCCATTCCTAACTCCTCTTTAGTGGGACAGTTTGCCATCTAGTGGTTTACTACTGAAAATGGGGGAAAAATACTCAAAGCCAGAAAAAGCTTCATGGCAGCTGCACTGCTTTCTACAAACGACACCTATTTCACAGTTAGTGTTCTGGAATAATTTATTTTTCTTCGGTTTAAGTTTTTTAATTCCAAGAAGCTGTGATGATGTATCTGGAAAACATGTTCAGCCCCAACATGCTACGGTGATACTGTGCAAATGTAACAAAATGGAATACTTAAAGTTATGCTTTTGCATATGGATGTCTAGCAATTTTCCCTAAACATAAGAAACTACAGTATTCTGCAGGTTTTCTGTATCTATAGTGGGCACAATATTGGTCATTCGTACAACTGCTCATACCAAACTACACACGGGTCCCAGTGGGATTCAAAATTTCATTTACTAAAAATAAACTAATTGATTGCTCATAACTTACTTCAATTGGTTGGCTACTCCGGATCTTCTCCTCTAATTCAGCATATGACTTTGATGCGAATGGTGCTCTGCCAAACAATGCCTCTGTGTGCACAAAAAACAATGTTCAGTAGACTATTTGGCAGTATTACACAGTAATTACTGAGTACTTATTAACAAAAACAAATACGGTTAAATTGATCTAACCCAGAAATCTTAATTGACTCTTGTGTATCTATATATCTTTATCCCATACAGAACAAAGACACCTTGAATGTTGGACTTTAATGAGAAATTTTGAACAAACAAACTTCAAATTGCTTCTACTTACCTCTTTTGAAAAGTGCAGCATGAAAAGATTTCCTTCCATTTTATGTTGTACATTGTCACACCCACAGTATACAGTACTGTTACGTGTTATTACAATAGTATTGAACAATTACAGCACAAAAAAAAAAATCCATAAAGGACCCTTCACCACCCTGCCACTTCATGATTAATAGTTCAATTCTGCTTTTAACCTACTGAGCGAGCTCTTTCAAGCCTGCAGGGTCAGTCAGCTGATTAGCCTTTTATTGTTGGAAAAGCAGTGGTGTCAAGATGTTATGAATTATTATTCGAAGTGAGACACACTACATGACAAAGGACCGATTACACCAGCTTCTGTATATTCAAAAGCAGATTAGTTGCTTGGATGTCTAACAAAGATGCATTACAACTGGCAAATGAAGCAGAGCTTCTTTCATGCTGACAGTATTCCACATTCACAAGAAATAAAAATGTGAACACACAGTACTTGCCATAGAGAATGACTCCTACAGACCAGAGATCCACCCTGGAGTCATACTGCCGCCGACACACCATCTCAGGAGCCATGTAAAGAGGAGAACCTCTCAGGACACTCTGCTCGTCCCACGGTGACATGTATTGTGCAAAACCAAAATCTGAGGGAAAATAAGGAGGTAAATGATATGTTTACAGTGTGGGAGGGATTGTGGATAAATACTGATACACCAAAAATAATTTAATTTATGACACTGGAAACATAACAATGCAATAGCATTAACTTCTCAGCTCCCCTGGTGTTTGCTGTTTACTTGCGGTTTGCCTGAGTGCATGAGATCACCTGCTAGTTTGAGGATAGAGCCGCTGAGTAGAATATTCTGGGGTTTCAAGTCCAGGTGTGAAATATTCCGCTCATGAAGAAACTGGAGGGCGCAAGCTGTTTGTGTGGACAGATGTACAATTATATAACACTAAGCTCAGCACAGAATGTCAATGCAATTTTCTTCCACAAACAAGTATGCACGGCTAAAAAAGCTTTCAAACTAGGTTTAAACCCCAGACTTCCTAAAACAGTTATGAAAAAAAACTGTTCCCATGCTGATTTCGTACAAACAAATCTCTCATTAAAAAAAGTTTATCTAAAACAACAACAATATTGTTTGAAATGGCTGTCACCCACCCATCTGCTGCAGGAAGCGCCGAGCCACACTCTCAGGTAAAATCCTGCGACTGCGAATGAAGCGGGAGAGATCTCCACCAGAACACCACTCAAGGATCAGGTAAATATTCTCAGCATCCCACTGATGAAAAAGAAGCATTCAGACACCCAGCAAAAGAGTGAAAGCAAGATCAGGGTTTCTAGTTTTATTTCAGATTTTGTTTCCTTAATATATTATTTAGGGTATTTTTTTTTATTGGGGGTGGGGGGGATGTCACTGTGACATGTCCAGGGCGTATTCTGCTTCTCGCCCTATGCCAGCTGAGAGAAGCTCCAGCTCTTGTAATCCTCAATTGGATGAAGGTTAATGGATGGATGCGTGGATGGATATTACAGGGCACAAAATTCTAACTCTACACATAAAAGTTACGCATATTCATAAAGCAATCCTTGCATAAGAATCAGCCATACTAAAAGACATGCATTAGCTTACCTGGAAGTCTTTCAGCTGTACTATATGAGGATGACGAACAGTCTTCAGGATTTCGATCTCTGTGAGCAGATTTTCTGTCGAAGCCTTGTTAAGAGTCTTCTTCCCAACTACTTTAACTGCAACCACCTCTCGACTGTTCCCCTGCAGCATCACAGCCAAGAGCTAAACTTTCACTTTTAACAAGACTAGACTAAGACTTTAATATGCTATTAGCAGTGACTGCACATACTCCACATGTGAAAAATAACATTTTCACAGGATTCTATGCAGCACGCTCCATGATTCAATAGCTTGTAGAACCACCTTCAGCAGCAATAACTTAAATAAGTTATTATTTTCTGTTTACTTTATCAGTCTCTCACATCATCGCGGAGGAGTTTTTGCCCACTCTTCTTTACAATGTTGCTTCAGTTCAGTCAAGTTTGAAGTTTATGCATAGCTCTCTTAAGGTCCTGCCACAGCATTTCAATCCAGCTAAGGTCTGAACTTTGACTGGACCATTGCAACACTCTAATAAGAAGTCTTTGTTTAGATGCAACCTTGCAAACTTAAGCTGTGCTGCCATATTGTTTTTAGAGACAAGAGGCTTTCTCCTGGTAACCCATCTCAAGAGGCCATACTTGCTCAGTCTTTTTCTAACTTTACCATCATGAACTTTAACATTTAAAATGCTAACTGAGGCCTATAAGTTTGAGATGTAGCTCATGGAATCTTTTCAATTTCTCAGAGCATTGTAAGGTCTGAGCTAAGGGGGAATTTGCTGGGATTTCTACTCCTGCAAAGTTTGTGAATCCCCAAGATCAGCAATCTGCCAAAACTTCTTCTTTAATAGAGGCTGTCACGGTCGCTGATGATCAGTTAATCAAGTATATATGATTAGCACCTGGCTGCTACTTCCCTTCTAGTTCCCTAATTTCCTTCGGGATCAATAAAGTATCTATCTATCTATCTATCTATCTATCTATCTATCTATTTCCCATGAAAGAAGTAAGAGCTGCATAGTCTGTGAAAACTTTCTTTTTCACATTACTGTACATAACGCACAACACATTCTGTGTGAACTTTAACAGCAGAGAAAACTATAAATGTAGAAAGCGTAGCACATAAAATAATGTCTAATTACATTCATATTTACTTAAATATCACAGTTTAACTCACCTTTCTGTAGGCTTTGTAAACAGTAGCATATGTACCACTGCCCAGCCGCTCTGTGAGGATGAAGTCTGCCAGTTTTGGAGGAGCAAAGCTGGAAGATGATGCCATGTTGGCTCCAGCAACATGAGATTCTCCCAGGCAGATCTAAGCAGGAATTTAAGATCGATATGCTATTGACAGCAAATGAATGCATGCCTGATTTTCACCAGCACGGAGGTAAGAAAGGGAAAGTCGCCAGTCTGTCTGCAGCCATTCCGTTTCAAAACAGTTACAATAAAGAGTATTACAAACTGTCTATTAAATAGTTGTTCTTGATATTAACTATTTAGTTAGTTTATTAGCGTCACTTCTTCTGCCCTATCCGGGGAAATCAAAAGTTTATTTAAGACTTTAGCTTCAGTTTACTGTCGGTTGATGTATCACGAATATATGCCGAATTTCAGACATGCTGGCGAATGCTCGTTTGGCATGTATTTGTCATCTCAATACGCAAGAGAAACTGGATAAACTCCGGTTTACTCTGCTAGCTTCACAAGTTCTAGCAAGCTAATTTAGCGCTTGTACATGCTAGTATGTACAGAACCACCAGATGTATTTAATGTAAACCAATGTCCGCATTAAAAGCAGAGTATTACAGGTTTCCGCGTTCATAGACAAATGCAAGATGAATACGGAAATATCTGACACCTACCTGTAGCCAATCCGGAGTATATGAATGAGGAAAGTAATGTTTACATTCCTGCTGTCATACGGTCGCACGCTGTACTGCAGCTGACGTCAAGACGTATTAAAAATATTACTGCCTCCTAGTGTTGATACTTTGTTATTGCAATTGGCGTGGCTTTCTAGGAATCGGTCCTTTGTAGTAGCGGTTTAGTGTAGTAGTAAATTAGGATTGTAGTAAATTAGTAATTTGGGATTAGTAGCGTTAGTAGTAAATTAGGATTGGTAGCACCCAGAAAAATATCAATCACTTCTCAGAGAATGCAATTGAAGGATTTACTTAAAATTGAATAACTCATGTTTTTAACTTGGTATTAAGGCAAAACATTCAAGAGTAATTTTTCAGAAAGTAATGTGTCAAAACACGGTCATTATAGCTAAATAGGTTAAAATTATGTGTACCTACATTAAAAATGGACAGGAACTGTCCTTTGTTGAGTTAATGTCAGTTTTTCAACATAGCAAGTTCAAGTAAGCATTTGTGCGTATGTGTGAGGCTGGGATATCTACATGACTGAGAGCCAGTTACTTTCACAAAACGTTGTGTGTGTGTGCTCTAAAACATTATACCCTTGTTATGAGTAACGAAAATCATCAGAATCGGGTATGCATTATTAACCTACTACTTTTTTATTTATTTATTTTTTAGTAAATAAAAGTACAGATCTGTATTCCTGCAGGGACTGCTGTGCAGTTTAGCCTACACTTGTTTATTATTTTCACACAGCATAGAATACAGCCATTATTAGTTTTCAATTTATTGATAGCTGCATGCGTGAACACATGACAGGTCTGTCATTTTTGTATGGTCTTTACCTTACAACATAAAGCGCACTGAGGCAACTGTTTGTTGTGATTTGGCCCTATAAAAATAATTAATAATTAATTAATAATTAAGGTTTTTCCCTTGTTTACGATTATGTAAAACCTTTGCAAACCTTTGTAAAATTTTTGCTTTATCGTTTACACTCGTCTGATATTGAAAATTATCAGCAAATAGTTAATGCTTTCATAAATGCTGATGACTTATTTAGATCAAATTCGTTTTGTTTTTTGTTTTGTTTTTTCTGCCTTTTTGATGAAATTTGGAATCGAGGCTTTTATTTTCTACAAACCCTCAACGGAAGTCAGCTGTCATTGGTGGTCATTTAAAGATGGCGGAGTGCTTGGCTGCACGTTTGACCGCCCAGGAGGAGCAAATTTTGCTTCTCACCAGGGAAATTTCCACTCTCCGGGATGGACTGAGCCAAGGTTTAGACGCCGCCGGCATCGCGGTCGTCTCCCCGGAGCTGGAGAACCTGCGGGCGGAGAATGAGAAGCTCAGATATCGGCTGCTGCACCTCCGGCGGGGTCTGCAGGCGGAGCTGGAGCTGGAGGAGGCGCAGGGCAAGAGGCAACAAGGATCCAAGTGTGACAAAGCTCCGGCGAAAAACACCTGCAAAGCGCAGCAGACGAACAGCCGAGCTGATAATAACAGGGTAACAATACAGACTGGTGCAGTTTAGATCATTTTATTTGTGATGTGAGTAGGCAGCGAGCCGTAGCAGTGCTGTATCATTATGAGCAGCGGGCCTCTGTCCCTTGAAGTGACAAGCTATACCACCCCATTTCCAGAAATAGCTACCCCACTCAAGCCCATGTGTCTGCACTCTTTAAACGGTGAATAGGCCGTATCTGAAGAAGCACACTCCTGTCTGATTAACAGGTGGCGGCTGTGAGTACGAAATCAGGTGATGGGAACAAGAAAGAGAAGAAGCAGGACAAGGTGCAAGGAGATGGAGGTGTGAAAGAGGTGATGATTACAGGATCTTCAAGTCATCCTGTTCATTCAGTGTTGGAAATGGAAAATAATGTAACAGCGTGACAATCATCGTGCAAAATGACTACTGATGCTCAGATCTTATTAAATACAGATACAAAATGTAGGCAATTTCTTAACTTTGATTGTTGATTTTATTTTTATCTACTTCAGCTGGATCCCTGGCCTGCATACATTGCAGAACGTCTCAGTCTTTATGAAGAACTAAAAAGGGAAAGCGATGCCCTGCTGGCACAGAAAGCTGTAGGCAGTAAGCCCATTACAGTGGAGCTGCCAGATGGGAGAAAGGTGGAGGGCAAAGCTTGGGTCACCACACCGTATCAGCTGGCATGCAATATCAGGTTAGTATATACACCACTGACTTCATTCACTAATGATCAGCTTATAATTGCATTATTTAATATGAGTATTTATTAATAAAATGCTTTGTGTGATACACCCAACAGGGATTCTTGCCTCTGTGTTTCTTTATGCTTTTTTTTCCTGCAAACATTATTCTTAATTTGCATGCTTCGTTATAATGACTGAAGTCACTGACACAGATTTGCATTTGTCTCTCAGCCAGGGCCTTGCTGACAATGCTGTAATTTCTCGAGTGAATGGGGAGCTGTGGGACCTGGACAGGCCTCTCGAGCAGGACTGCTCACTTGAGATCTTGCGCTTTGACAATGAGGACGCTCAGGCTGTGAGTGCTCTTAAACCTTCGAAGTTGTTGATAAAAATTTTTTATCACATTACTTGTAAATTCCGATTTTGGCAGGACACGACAGAGATGCATTGCAGCAGGACGTTTGATCTGCAAATCAGTTAATGATATAGTAAATCATTCAATGCATTTTATTCTTTCATATTTTCAGTATTGTACCAAACAACCTCAGTGTTTTCCCCACAAGAATAATGTTAATCATATGTCATTCCTAGGTATACTGGCATTCCAGTGCTCACATCCTGGGGGAAGCAATGGAGCGCTTTTATGGAGGTTGTTTATGTTATGGGCCCCCCATAGAGAATGGTTTCTACTACGACATGTTCCTGGATGGACAGAAGTGAGCAAGTATTTCCATTTAACAGCTCAGATTGCCATATAAGTTTTCATATTTAATGTTCTGGCATGGATTTGAGTCCAAAAATAAAAAAAAATAGCAGATTCTTCTCAAGATTTAATGACAGTATTTGGATTTGAGTTCAAACGTTTTAATGATAGACCAGTGGCCTACAGCATCATTATCATGTCAAACCTCCATTGGGTAATTCAGCAGAACCAAACGTGAGTCTTTGAATATGTTTGCTGTTTCCAGGGGAGTGTCCAGCACAGAGTTTGGGGACCTGGAGGTTTTATGTAAAGCTGTGGTGAAGGAAAAACAGCCCTTTGAGAGGCTTGAGATCAGCAAGGAGACACTGCTAAAAATGTTTAAGGTGAGTGAAAGAGGGCACACATGTTGTCTCTCTAAGACTGGGATCCTCTGCCTGGTTGGAAAATTACAGTATAGCGTTTTAGTCGTCCAGTTTTGGAATGTTAAAAAATGTAATTTCTGCTATCCTGCTGCTATTTTTTTCCAGCTGTTTTCTTTGATGATAAATGTTCTCCACTCATCTCTCATCGTCTGTTATATCGAAATATGATTAGACTTGTATATCTTACCAACCCAAAGTGTTTCCATCTTCCAGTACAACAAATTCAAGTGCCGCATTCTGAATGAGAAAGTCACCACCCCAACTACTACAGTCTATAGGTAAAATATTTATTTTGACTTTAAGTGTGTATCTGTTTATCTCTCTACAGTATATCGTCGTCTCATTAGGGGCATGCCCCGACGTTGTCAGGCATTCAAACAAGCATGTGGGGGCCACACAAACTACTCGGTACCATTTTTGAGTTGCTGCAATGAAATTTTGGTAGAATGGATTGGGGTGTATTTAAATTCAGCCCTCTGTAGGTTGATCATTTTGCCTGCTTCTGCTGGAGGTTTCTTCCTGTTAAAAGGGAGTTTTTCCTTCCCACCGTTGCCAAGTGCTCATAGGGGGTCGTTTTGATTGTTGGGTTTTTTCTGCAGTATTGTAGAGTCTTTAGCTTACAATACAAAGCACCTTGAGGCGACTGTTTGTTGTGAATTGGCGCTATACAAATAAAGTTGAATTGAATCATTTTAATTTCCATCAAACAGTGCATCATCCTTTCATTCCAACACAATACAGGGCCCACAGCACTGTCGATATCCAGCATGACTTTTTTTTTCCTCCATTGAGATCTGATGTGTTTTCAAAGTGTTCCTTTAATTTTTTTGAGCAGTGTATTTTTTTATTTGTAGTTATTTTAATGCTGTGGCCTTAAAATGTTTGCAGCTATTTTTAAGGAAGTTTTTTGTAACTCTGTTGCAATTTATGATCCTTTGATAGATGTGGGCCCTTGATTGACCTGTGCAGAGGTCCCCATGTCAGACACACAGGCAAGATCAAGGCTATGAAGATCTACAAGGTATTCCCAACTCCATGTTTTTATTCCGGGACTCTACTAGATTACCTTTACATATTCACAGTTCAAAATAATCCCTATTTATCTTAGACTTTCTGAGATCAACCACTGTCAACAAACAAGCCTTTCACTTTAAGCCAGCTTTCTTCAAATTCGCAGCTCCTCGCAAACAGAAGGTTTAACAGCAGGGTGGGTTTTGTATGCTCACAGCCAGATCTTTGTGCCCAAGATGACCATACCAAGAATATGCCTTCTCATCAGCATCGTAGCAAGCCAAGAGTAAAAAAAAAAAACTATCTGAAACCAAATATATATATATTTTCTTTCAATAAGGAAAAGCATCATCAGTCTTTTTAGGGATTTTATTTTTTAAAATGTCGCCATAAACTGAAGCGTTGAGAAAGTTAAATCTAAAATCATATTCCAATCTGTCATCAGAACTCTTCCACCTACTGGGAGGGCCACTCTGACATGGAGACTCTGCAGAGGATCTATGGGATTTCCTTCCCAGACTCAAAGATGCTGAAGGAATGGGAACGTTTTCAGGAGGAGGCCAAGAACAGAGACCATCGCAAGATTGGAAAAGTGAGTCACTGTAGGCAGTCGTGTTGTAGCATGCCTAGTTGGCTCAGGCATAAATCAAAGCCTGAACCCAGTACAAAGAAATGTAATTTGTAATTGTACCACGTGATGTCAAACACATCCGCTTTGAGGTTTTTGTAGAATTTTTTTTCCTCTTCCCTGTTTTGGTGGTTTTATAGATGTGGCAAAACACCGAAACAAACCTTTACCATGGCAACAACCATTAACTGTAAATACACGCACAACAACGTGGAAACAAAATGCATTCATTTGAGAAGCTGAATAAGAGCTGTCTAGTTATGTAATCCAGTAGGCAGAACTCACTGCCAAACAAATTTATCCGCTTCTGAACATTTTAAGACTGCTCAAATTTGAGATTTTTCACTTGAAAAGCAGCTCGCCTGTTGCTGCTTTGCACCAGCTGAGGGCACTGTGCTTCCTCCCATTGGCACATTCAGAACAAGGGTAAGTGAGGCATCGGAGCATCCCAGCTGGTTACCCAGCATGGGAGACACAGACGGCAGCACCTCAATCAGCACTTATTACAACGCAGTTTCCATATTAAACACAAGCTATAAGGCTGTCAGAGCCAGTTGGAGGGAGGTGGCAAAAGTGACATGTTGTGTTTAGAAACTGTGCTCGGTGGCATTTTTCCGAGTTGACCCTTTTTCATTTGCTCAGTTCAACACGGAAACGGCACATTTTAAACTCTCGATACGTCTGCTCGTAAAACGCAGTATTTCTGACAAGACAGTTTTATAATGAATTGATTTGACAAAATTCTTCAAACATGTTTTGGCGTGCATAGAGATGAGGTGTGTGTGTCTGTCTTTGTTTATTAAAAAAGATGCCAGGCACCAAACCTCTAATCCTTTGCATAATTTGAATTTTAAATTAGTCTATAAAAGTAAGTGCCAAGACATTGAAACCTCAAAGCCGAAATGCTCAAATGAAAGTTTGTCATATTAAAATATTTATTCAGTTGGATTTAACACCATAGAGATTAACATCTGTTTTAAGTCCTTTTGAGAAAAGTTCATCCTGCTCTCCTGTTAGGTTTTGGGCAGTCATTCACTGACAGATGGTCCAGTGTGTGACGATTGGATCTCTCACTGATGTGCATGGAGGAGAGTTTCTCGCCGGCTGTACCTGCAGATAACGATGATGTGAAAAGCTGTCTGTCTGCTTCACAGGATCAGGAGCTTTTCTTCTTCCATGATCTCAGCCCAGGCAGTTGTTTCTTCATGCCACGTGGAGCCTACATCTACAACACACTCACCGAGTTCATCAGGGTAGGAGAGATGATTAAATGCCTACCAGCAACTCTTTTATTTACATGTATCAGTTTAAGAAAACGTTGTTGCCACTTTCAGATAATGTCTCTTATTGTTCTATTCTTTTTAAAAGTAAATCCTCCTAACCTAAAAGTAACACATTAAAATACACCAGCTGATGTGAAGGGGTATTTTAAGGTCAATACTTGGATCACTACCGTTTGTGTATAATTGTACGCCTCTGACCCAAAGTGTTCATTGTACTGTTTTCAGATTGCAAAGAATACAGTTTTTGGATTGTTTATCTCAGTAAAGTTTTGGTTGGTACTTCAAAAAAAAAAAGATCCTTTAGATTTCCAGGTCATTCTGTGGCCGTCACTGAATGCCGGTTTATTTTTGGACAAAATCCATGAAACGTTTATAGTTTTAAAGAAAAGGAAGCGCTCTATTGAACCACAAAAACACAATCATTTTTCTCTCTGAGTCCACGAGAACTGTGCTTTGCATTCTCAGTGCACGGATGGTGATTGCCTGCTCAGTGGCATGCAGACCACTAGCTGTGACTCTTGCAATCACAGAAGCTCAAAAATAAGCGAAGTGAAAAGTTTTGTTCAGCTTCATCAGCCTCTGAGCTCCAGAAACATTTGGTCACATCCTGACTCCTGTGATTAATCTAAATTATGGCACTGGCATTAATGAAGTACAACCCCCCCCCCCCCACCCCCCAATGTAGAACAAATTGAATGTTATATAAACCCAATTCTCAAAAACTTGGGAAGCTGTGTGGAAAATGCAAATTAAAAACGGAATGCAATGATTTTCAGATCTCACATATTTTATTTACAATATAACATAGAAAACATATTAAATGTTTAAACTGAGACATCTTAACTATTTCATGGAAAAAGAGCTGTTTTGAATTTGATAGCAGCGACATGTGTCAAAGGTTGGAACAGGGTCAAGAAAAGGCCGGAAAACTAAGTGCTTATTAAAACGAAACAGCTGGATGAACACTCTGCGACCAGTTAGGTTAATAAGTAACAGGTCAGTAGCATGCTTGGGTATAAATAGAGCATCTTGCATCTGGCACCTTTTAGACCTGGAAAGACACCATTAATGCTGAAAGGTATGTGCTCCCATCCAGATGTGTTTTTCAGGGAAGGCCTTGATGCTAAATTGCATACTGCAGCTATTACAACTGCATGCCTTCATAGTAGAGGAGTCTGGGTGCTGAACTGGCCTGCCTGCAGATAACATCTTGACTGCCTGCAGACCAGATCGTTCACTAACTGAAACATCTGACGCATCATGAAGCAAAATATGAAAAAGAAGACCCAGGACTGTTGAGCAGCTGAAATCCTATATCAGCCAAGGATGGCACAACATTCCTCTCCCAAAGGTCCAGCTGCTGGTCTCCTCAGTTCTCAGGTGTTTACATGCTGTTGTTAAAAGAAGGGATCATGACCCTGTCCCAACTTTACTGCGACATGTTGCTTCTATCAAATTCAAAATGAGCCAATGATTTTCTCAAAATGATACATTTTCTCAGTTTAAACATTAAATTTTTTTCTGTGTTCCGTTGTTCTTCTCTTAGCATGTTTTTAAGCTGAAAAATAAAACGGCACTTGCGAAATTGCAGATTTTCCACATTTGGAAGTTTTCAGAAGTTCTTCTTTAAAGTTCAGTCTTCAGATTTCAGTGTAACTCCAACTCCTCGGGCACGTGCAGTGACTCTACAGGAACTTGTCTCTGTGGCGTATTTGGAAAGACATGATAACATCTTGAAGACTTTCACAGCACACACCCCCAAACCAAACCAAGCCAAGGCTAAACTCATGCATTGCACGTACAGGGTGTAAGATCATTATCACTTATATCTGTTAAAACTGTGGGGTAAAAATTAGACCAGCATGCTATGCATTTCCCTCTACAGCATATTGCCAAAGCATTTAACAGTGAGAAGTCAATTTGCAGGGAACCCAACTCTCACGGTTGTGAAGAGCTGGCTTTTATAACTGGAGTGGCATGATTTTTTTTTTTTTTTTTGCAATAAATCCACTAATTTATTTTCAGAATTTGAAGCTCTCCTTTTCAGCTAAATAATACTGAGGAAAAGCTGACTGAGCAAGCATTATCTTTTTCAACACCTTCCTTTTTGGTATTCACAGTTTCACATATTCACAGAAATTCTTCCACTTAGAGCGTCTTTGTACTGTTGGCTGCTAAACGGCTCAACAGGCTGTTAAATGTTTTGTTTAATGGCAACAAATGGATAAATACAACCCACACAATGTGATTTCCATCGGTGCAGCTCAAGGTTGCATGCCAGAAGTCACGATTTTGTTTAGTACCTGCGCAGCCCGAATAGTTTGTTTTAACCAGTGTGGTCTGTGGTTTTTCTAGGATGAGTACTGGAGAAGAGGCTTTCAGGAAGTAGCCTCCCCCAACATTTATAACAGCAAACTGTGGGAGACATCTGGCCACTGGCAGCACTACAGTGAAAATATGTTCTCCTTCTCTGTGGAGGATGACATATTTGCTCTGAAGCCAATGAACTGCCCCGGGCACTGGTAAATTTAGAGCGCTCATGAAGGAAATGTTGTTTTTCTCAGATTTGTATATCAGGCCACACGTACAGATGCGTATTAGTCATTTGATTTGCTACCCTCTGGTTTTCCTGCAGTCTGATGTTCAGCCACAGGCCTCGCTCGTGGCGGGAGCTTCCTCTGAGGCTTGCAGACTTTGGGGTCCTACACAGAAACGAGCTGTCGGGAACACTGACCGGGCTGACCAGAGTGCGCCGTTTCCAGCAGGATGACGCTCACATTTTTTGCACAATGGATCAGGTCACAACATCAGTAGTTTTGAACATTTTTGTGGGATGTTTTTGTTTTCACTTCTAACAAGATATGAAAAACATCTTTGGAAAACAGGCACCTGCTTATTATGAGTCATTTCCTAAATGCTGAGTCTTTTATTTTGTTTGTTTTTGTGTTTTGTTTTTTTATTCTTTTTTTGTTTTGTTTTTACAGATTGAGTCAGAGATGAAGGGCTGTCTGGACTTCCTCCGCTGTGTTTACGATGTATTTGGATTCTCGTTCCAGCTTCACCTCTCCACTCGCCCGGACAAGTATTTGGGTGACATTGCTGTTTGGGATCAGGCTGAGAAGGTAAATGGTGGCATGAGTCACTGTTGCTGTAGTTTGAGGTGTAAAAAGGAAGTCCAGCTATCTTAATGATAGATAGGATAAGAGCTGTTTAAGTTTAAGACACAGCAGGGACAGCATAGATTTAAGCCAATAAATGCTCATGTTGCCACAGACCTACTCTGGATGATAGTATTGGTTCCTTGCCATGTGATTATGCAGTAGTAGAGTCAGATCTGTGAATCATTGTGAAGTTTTATAAATTTCTGTGGGTGGTGTGTTGTCAATAAAAGACATTACTCATTTGTTTGACTTGATTTTCCTTTTGAGTGTCCAGCTGTAAATTGCATAACAGCACCAATTAAAACTGAACTGCATATCTGATACCCACATGTGCACTTTGGTCCAGTAATTGTAGTTCCATGTAGCCTGCTTTACAGCAACTGCCTTCCATTGTTTAAAGTACATGCTAACCTCTGCCTCATGCTCGACAGCAATTGGAAAACAGCCTGAATGAGTTTGGGGAGCCATGGAGACTGAACCCTGGTGATGGTGCTTTTTATGGACCCAAGGTTCAGAATATTTTTATTTTTCGAGATCTCCTGCTAAACACAAGCTCAGTTTGAATCTTTCTGTGGTCCGGAAAGAAATATAATTCTTTCTGCGCTGTTGCAGATTGACATTAAGATCAAAGATGCTATTGGACGTTACCACCAGTGTGCAACCATTCAGCTGGACTTCCAGCTGCCCATCCGCTTCAACCTGACCTTTGTGGGGTGAGTCACCTAATAAAAACATTGACACACTGCTGAGTCTGTGCGCTTTCGTGTGCCAAGGATTACGCATTAAGCCCCTCCTGGATAAGATGTCTCAGCCCCGTGCTGCTGTATGTAAATCTGAACGCAGTTGGCAGGCTATAGTCTCACTAGGAACTTCAATTAATAAATGCAGCATGGGGAAAACGATGCACATGCTATAGACGGCAGGAACTGCATGGAAAAATGGTTATAGTTTTATATGTACTGTAAGTCCAAGTGTATTAGTCCAATCAGAGCAGCATTGTCTATGGAAAGAGAAAGGGCAGATATGAGAATGATTGCAGTGTTGATGGTGAAACACAGTACTTAACATTCAAAGCACTTTGAGCCACTTTGTGCTTTATTGAATTAAAGACAAATAAGATTTATTCCTGTATTATATTAAGTGTTTGCATTCAACCACACTTAACATAAAAGTGTCATTTCAATCTGTTGTTTCTTTTGCTACAATTACAGAAAAGATGGGGATGACAAATCCCGACCAGTCATCATCCATCGTGCCATCTTGGGCTCAGTGGAAAGGATGATTGCCATTTTGACCGAGAACTATGCAGGAAAATGGTACCGTACTGTGTTTTTCTGCTG
>JAVDPK010002771.1:712961-753450 GCA_034780415.1 Cichlasoma orientale | reverse complement strand
AATAGTGGATGCTCATAGTAAACCCCCCTCCGTGAGCCAAAAGTTCAGACTTCTCCAAGCACTCGGTTGTCCTGTGGTGATCCCAGGCACACATCTCTGGCTGAGCGACCAGAAGCCACACCCATCTGATGTTCAAACCTGCTGTTTGTGAGGTTGGGCCAATCAGAGAAAAGCTGGCTAAAAAGGAGGGCACCTCCTGTACCAAAGTCCAATTTAAAATAAATAAGGAAGTGTGAGTTATGCAAAGCTACTTTACTAGAGTCCAAAAATAAAAATACACAGCTGGAAATGAGCATAATGGGTCTCCTTAAACTGCACATGGTGCTGATATGGCCCACTGCTTTGATCTTTTATTTAGAAATCAGATGGACTTTGTAATTGTTGTAGGTGCCTTGCGCTATTATGAAATTTTGGCTGTATTTTGAGTAATAATTCTCCCAATTGGACATTATTTTTACCTCAAGCCAATCATAACAATTTTAGCTTCTTTTTTTCCCCCCAGAAACACATATTTTAATGTTTTCTGTTCATTGTCTGAAAATTATAATAGCTTTTTTCATCCTCCACTAGGCCTCTGTGGCTCTCTCCACGTCAGGTAATGTTGGTGCCTGTCAACCCATCCTATGAGGATTATGCAAAGAAGGTATGTCTTCCAGATCCCCATTGTGGTCATAGTCTCTGATCATTTCTTTCTGGCATTCATAAGTGTAGAATGCTCCTGAAATATACTATAAATTAACAAATTCCATTTCTACATGTCAGGTGTGCAAGCAGTTTACAGAGGCTGGTTTCATGGCAGATGCTGACCTGGACTCTAGCTGCCTTCTAAACAAGAAAATCCGTAACGCTCAGCTGGCCCAATATAATTTCATTCTCGGTGAGGAAAATTGAATGCCCCAAGTAAGATTGCTAAGTAACAAACTGTGCAAAGGTCTGGTCTATTAAAGGGAAATGAGGATGCTTGTACATATGTATTGAGTTAAATGATGCGTGATGCATGCATCATTTGACTCAATACAAAGTAAATTAAATTCACCACAGTTCTGTGGATTTAGGCTGTGTCAGTGTCTTCTGTCTCTTCATGTGATCCCAAAGTGAATCAGTGATGTTGGTTCGGAGCTCTGTGGGGGCCAGGCCATCTGCTGCAGGACTCATTGTTCTTCTGGTCGGGGAAGATGGTTCTTTGTCACTATGTTTGTGATCATAGACTTGTTTCAGAATGAATTTTTGATGATCTGATCCTGCTTAATGGATAAGAATCCAAATATCTAAAGTACCCAAGTGTACAATTGGTTTGTTTGCTTCTAGAAAAAGCATAGGATCAGGTGCCAGGAGAACTGTGGTTAATGGGCAGTGCACAAAAGAGGTGAAGAAGAGAGTGCAGGCAAGGTGGAGTGAGTGGGGGCGAATGTCGGGGGAGTTGTGACAGGATAGCAGCAAGAGTGAAAGAGAAGGTTTACAAGATAGTAGTGAGGCCTGCTATGATGTGTGGTTTGGAGACAGTCACACTAACAAAAAAGACAGGAAGCGAAGCTGGAGGTGACAGAATGCACATTTCAAGCTTTTCATCTGGAGTGACCAGGATGGACAGGATAAGAATGAGTATATCAGTGGGGCCGCTCAGGTTGAGCAGTTTGGAGGCAAAGTTGGAGAGGCAAGGCAGAGATGGTTTGGTATGGAGCTGCCAGGCAGGAGGAAAAGATGAAAACCACACAAGATTCATGGATGTAGTGAAGGAGGACACGCAGAGGGTTGGTGTGACAGAAGAGGATGCTGGGATAGGGTGAGATGGAGGCAGATGATCTGCTGTGGCAGAAAGAATAAGCAATTTGTATTAAATGGGCTAAAACGTGAAAAATCTATATTTTTGTCAATCACTACGAATTCGGTGAGTCAACATCAAGATTCTTAATTGACTGAATATAAGGCAAATAGCACTCCAAGCTGGCTAACTACCCACAGCTGAGAAATTCAGCAGTGCAAAGTGGGGACTGTGTCACGATGGCTGTGCGTGTGTGTGGTGTTACTTGGCCCATGTCAAGTTCTTGTCTTGTGTCTTGGCAGTGGTTGGAGAGAAGGAGAAGATGACTAATGGTGTCAATGTGCGCACGAGGGACAACAAAATCCACGGAGAACTGCCGGTGTCCGAGGTGATGGCTCGACTAAGCCTGCTCAAACAGTCTCGCTGTCAACATGCAGAAGAGGAATTCTGATCAAGACCGAGAGCAAAGCACGCGCTCAGATTTGAATACCTCACACATGAGACTGCAGCAGCAAGCAGTAAGGGGACAAAAGATGGCTTTGAGAACGTGCAGTGCATACACAAAAAGAACTGATACACTGTAAGTAGATGTAATGATTGGGCCTGCACAACTACCCTGCAGTGCCTTTGGGATCATCTGTGAGGGGTGGAAAAGCGTTTGTAGGTAGTGTGGGTATAAAATTGTCAAGGTTATCTAAGTGTATCTGAAGGAAGTGAAGACTGTCATATGAAAGTTATGTGAATTTGACACTGAAATGTTTTCAGAAAGTTCTGACTCTGGGAAAATCCAGGAATAAAAAAAACTGCCAAATGCGAGTGCTTTGTTTCTTTATTTTCACAAGAGCAGAAGTTAATATTTAACTAGAATTTGATATCATGACAAACCACAATAGGTTCATTTTGTAGTGACGCACAGCCTTTACTAATTTTCATGTTTTGATTCCCATTCGTTATGCTTCATCAGTTTCAGTTTATTCATTCCAAAGACAGAACTATTAATCATCTTTGCTTTGGAATGAAGTCTGTAGATTAATAGGTAGCAATAACAGGAACTCCAGCTGTTATTGTGTATTACGCAAGACACAGCCTCATACAACATGTAGCAACAAATCAGGAACATACTACAGTTTTTTTCCCCCCACTTCTTTCAATATGAGTGCTCTGTTGCTCAAAAGATTTTTCACAGCCTGAACAACTCACAGCATGTAGCATGTGGTACGCTATCCAGAAATTAGACTTTCATAAAAAGTTAATTTATGAAACGCTATAGATCAAAATGTTTGTGGGTGAAACATGCTGCAGGGGTAGCAAGGTGAAGACCAGGAAGTTTTGTTGCTTACTTTTGCTGCATTAACCTTCATGGCAAAGGTGTAATCCTTTTTCCTCACACATTTCTTTTTTAGCTTCAGACTTATACAATCTTTACACTGAGCACGTCTTTATTTTAAGGGTATATGGTAACACGGTTGCACAGGTTAAAATAGCTGAATGGATATATTACTTTTATTTGTAGATTATGATATAAATGTAACAAATACTCAGGACTTCAGAAATATTGTTTATTAATATTGTATGTTTTCAACATGTTTGTAAAGTTTGGTAACAGGGTTGCAAATCATAGCTAGTGTTTCCTCAGAAAAAGCAGATAGCTCTGGAAGTGAAGGATAAATAAAGGAAAGAAACTTGGCTTTGTCTTCTTTTTGTAATGTGGGTAATACACACTCAATGTATTCAGACTGAAGATTGGAAAAATACAAAATATGTCAAAGAGGACTGACCTTTGGTATACCCACGGTGTTGGAACAGGACCGGATCATGTCTGGTTTGTTTCTTCATTTTCCAGGCTAAATAGCTTTCGGTAACAGGGTTGCATAGATTTTGCAGGACACAACCAGTGGATAATACCTATTCTTTATGCTAATGCTTGAAAAATTATAAAAGACGTGTCAACAAAATCACCCCCTCCCCTCTAAAAATTTATAACTTATGCAATTTGGTCATCAAAAAGTTGGAAGGAGAAAAATATCATTTTAGCGGGTTCTTGAGCTATTTTAAATTTTAGATAATATTTTGTAACCACGTTTTCAACAACTAGGCTTACATTTTGTCAGGACAAGTGGAATTTACGGAATAAATAGTATTTTGTGTAAGGATTATTTTCTAATTCTACGGGTGGACAGAAAATGAGCAATTATAGAATGACATAAATATTTATTATGTATTTTGATGGAAGGTTAACACTCAAACAGATTCCTCTACCAAGCACTGAATATATGAAAATTAATATGCTTTCCGTTTCATTTTCGCAGCTTTAGCTAGATAGCAAACAACCTGATAACAGTTTTGCATTTGTGTTACATTTTTAATTACTATTTCCGAACAGTTTGAACAGCTATTGTTATTATTAGTCTTTACTTTTTTCTAAAGCCAACCTATTAATTTGTATTCCAGGTACCTTAACTCTAAAAACCAAAAAACTGCTGTATTGGCTTGCTTCAAATGACCAGAGGACTATTAGCACTCCCGTTTCCTATATGACCTGAATGCAGCTTCCTTTAGCTCTGCGGTAACGATGGCTCCTGTCTATCAGATCTGGAGACCTGACCGAGGACGGTGCCTTAAAAGCTACGGAATTATTGTCGTATTGTTTATGGACCTGATCTTACAATGTGTTAACGGTATGCTTACAATGATAAACTCAGATTAGCTCGTATGTATGTCGCGCTTTGGTTGTTAATGTTACCTTTCCCCAACTGAATTAGCATGAAATGGTTAGCTAGCAAACTAGCCTAACGCTGGTGTGTTTAGCCAGGTAGCAATGACAAAACTGGCTGTAGTGAAGCAGCACGGATTCAACAATTATTCACAGAATACATAAAATCATCGTTTGCTAATTGTGTCGTATTTAAGTGAAACTATATGACAATTAACAGTTCACTGTTTATGCTAATTTGGAGCATTGACAACAAATGTCAGTGGCTAGCTTCGGTGTAGTAGCTTCCTAAAGTTACTGAAAAGCAATAATTAGTGTGTTTTATTGAAAAGAAGCCCTGTGTTTTTAATTACGTGTGTTTAGACATCTAATTTATGTTTTTTCATATATGACTTGTATCAATTATAATGTTAATAGTATCACGAATATAATCAAGTCACCTTTAAAGATGTACAGCACGTTTAAAAATAAGTAGCGTTGACCCAGATTTCTGTATATGGTCATAATAAATGTCTGCTTTGGAGTGAATATCCTTTATAGCAATACTTTACGCTTTCTTGTCAGGCTCCCTGAGCACTACTAATGTTGAGACCCACTATCCAAGAGATGGACCCATCATCACCAGCCCGGTGGTCCCTGCTGCAGCCTCAGGTAACCACTGCAGTCAGTAATCAACATTAAACATGCTGACTGTAACGTTACTTATTTTGCAGTGTTTCATTATCAATTGGATTACTGTTTTTTTTTTTTTGTTTTTGTTTAGTTAAATGTTTGGTTTATATAAAGGTGACCTCACAACTGTTGGTAGTTACAGTTTCCTAAACGCCAGAGTTGCTTCTTTGAATCACAATCCAAAATGAAGTTAGAAAACTATTTTACAATTCCAGCACTTGGTTAAAGCTGGAATTGTAAAATATCAAGCTTTATAGTTATCACAAGAAGTGATACATCAAGAGGACGTTCTATTCAATTATTTTTTATAACACTTAACAAAGAAATGCAGCTCTGTTAAGTATGTAGTATGTAACTTCAGTCTCCTATTAATAATAATACGGGTTTGAGTTCATGCCTCATGTCTTTTCAGTAACAAAACACATTATTTTTGCCACAAGCTTCATCACTTGATAATAATTGGATGATGAATAAAAAAAAAAAAATCAACTTTAACATTTCAGCTTTCACCAGACTATCATGCTTTATCTAGACATTAACCAGGCTCCACTATAGAGAAGATGGAACGGCGATACAACATTGCAGACATTTGTAGCACAGTTTGCAGTCTTGGTTTCTGAATTGTCTATCCATTCATTTATCCATTTACTTAACTGCTTATCCAGCTGGGGTCTTGGGGGGACTGGAGTCCATCATAGTTGTCACAGGGTCAAACGCACGGTGCACATTGCATAGTGCACAGGTTGCCAGTCCATCTGGAATGTGCAATGTGGGCTATGCTGGATTTTTCACAGCCTGAATTTTTTTTTAATGTGTGATCCGCACAACATTTTTCTAAGGATTTTGATAAGATTTTCATGATAGCTGTGACATCATTGATTTTGCTCATAGGTAAGATTATTTATCTGTCCCCTAATTGAGTTGTGTATGTAGGGTGGGGGTGGGGTGGGGGGGTTTAGACAAGTTTTCAGTATCTATACAACAGTTTTATTATCTCTGAGTCTGAACAGAGAATAGACATATAATAGAAGGAGGGCTGCATGGGACTTTGACATAGCAGCGCAGATACAAACTACCAAGTTTAGAGGAATACGATTCTGAACTGGATAGTTTTGAAGTTTGTTGATTCCCATGTTTGAGGGGTCACTATAATTTGGAATTTCCTATATATGGCCTGAGATTGTAAGCTGCAAATTTTTACATATATGTAAGACTGCGCATGTTATCCAGGAAATAAAATACAGTACATATTTCTCTTAATCTCACAAGCAAAATCAGAGTAATACTGCCTATTTCAGGGATAATTAATCAATTTCCATTCTCCACGTATTGTGGGTTTTTTTTTTCTTCATTAACCTGTATGTCATTAAGCAAAGTCTTGATCTTGTTCAGGATTTGTTGAGTTAATTGCTTTTCAACAACAGCAGCAACAGTTTTCTTTTACTGGCCAGCAAGCAACTGTAATGTAGCAATCAGGACTAAATGGCTTTGCTCAAGGACTCTTTAATGGCCTGCCCTCTTTGAGTGCTGAGTATTTGTCATTTTCATCCCACAGTCTGTTATCACAAGTCACAGCTTGCTGCCACAACCATTAATGAACACTTGTTTAAAGTTCTAGACTTACCTTGCATAAAGTACTTATTATTCTTGCTTGAAAATGTCTTATAGCTCCTGTAACTCTGTGTTGGACCTTTTGCAGTGTTTCCTGCAGATGAAGATATAGCCAAGTGTCCGAGTCGGGGTTTGTGTCACCGGCTGCCAGCTGATTGCATTCAGTGCGATTACCATCACAACTGCACCTACGGCAAACCAGCTTTATTCACCTGTAGGCCCAGAAAAGGCGTTCATTGTATAGTGAGTAATATGCTTATCAAAGATCTGTGTTGCGTAAAGGTACTTTGAAGTATACTAATTCTATACCATCTTTTGCTAATCGTTAAGAGGGTTAGGAATTACTTCGTAGTGAAGGTTTTTTTTTTCTTTCTTCTTTGTATTTGCAGGGAGAGTCCGGACAGCAGCAAACCAATTTTTCTCTCAACATCACCTGTCAGTTCTGTTGGCAGCTGGACCCATCCCAGTACCGCTGCACAAACTCCACCAACTGTATGACAGTCTCTTGCCCACGCAAGCGCTATAACGCCACCTGTGATGTGTTAGACCACGTGCATTGCTTAGGTATGATAAAGGATCCATTATATAGCCTGATTTGTTTCTATCAGGTTTCTGAGATTTACCAACAGGATGCAAACAAGGGTGTCAGCTGATGTGAGCTGGCTGATCGGCCAGGATCGTTGTCTGAGCTGCTCAATTTCATTTCAGCCCAGTATATTGCCAGCCAGTGTGGTTATTGTAGCTATATGGGTCATGCAAGATGTAAAGTAGAATAATTATATTTTTAAAGTATCTAACCACATCATGTTCATCTTAGCAGCCTGAAAGAACACTTTTGTTAAGCAACATTTTGTGAAACGTGCTGTGTTGAAAAGTTTAAAGTTTTACTTTATGTCCCTCTTCGTCTCGGGGATGTTATTACCCCGTGTGGGAATTTAAAATGAAAACCAAAAACACAATATTTCACACTACATGATGTCGTGAGTTTTGGCCTTTTTTTTTTTCTTTTAGTTTTCTATTTGTAATTTTTTTTTATGTAAATGTGGTTTCAGTCGACTTGTGTTAATTTTGCTGATTTGTGTCTGAAAGTGTTTACTGTGTCTTTATTTCTTTTTTAGGTAAAAGACGTTTTCCAAAACGTTTATTTTGTAACTGGACTGGTGGATACAAGTGGTCAACTGCATTAGCATTCAGGTAAAACTGACAGTAGTATCAGAACAGATATAACCAGCTTAAATGATGGAAACATAAAGAATTTTTTTTGACTCAGAATGTGTGATGTAACATTTCTGATTTTATCTGTTTTTTGGTTTTTTTGTTTTTTTTTCTGGTTTCTTCTGAAGCATCACACTCGGTGGTTTTGGGGCAGATCGGTTTTACCTGGGCCAGTGGAGAGAAGGTCTGGGCAAACTGTTCAGCTTTGGAGGTTTGGGCATTTGGACTTTGATAGATGTCCTTCTAATAGGGGTTGGTTATGTAGGACCCGCTGATGGTTCTCTCTATATCTGAAGCAAAGCCCTGGAGACATGGCTGGTTTGTGCCCTCTTGCTCTTCACACTGCTTCACTCTCAAAAGACTGAAGATCTGAGATGCTGTGTTCTTAGCACGTTTGCCTGGCTAAGCTTGCTGTGCAACACGTCTTCATCCCATCTGCTAACAGGCAGGAAGTGTTTTCCTCATCACACCAACGATGATTCTACCCACACAACCATCAGATCAATCCCAATCATTCTGCGTCCGTCTCCTGTTGAGATCGTGCAGATGGTGCTGTGCAGGGGTATGAGGAGCCTGCAATTACCTCTGTCCAGTTGGTTTGACTTAACTCGTGGTTAGACTCTGTCTTGCTGATAGGTACCTTTGGTTTCCTGTGGAGCAGTGCTTTCATGTTGGAGTTGTGTATTGCTTCTCCCTTGTTGCAAGTTAAATGCTTCAGTAGGGGTCAAATGGTAGCCATGGCTACGAAGTATTTTATGGCATCACCACACACAAAGGACAAATTGAAAGGTGATATTTATATCCTGAAAGTATGGATGCGCAGAAGGGAATTGCTAAGGTGTTTTATTGATTACAGATTGTCATTTCAATGGGATAACCTGAACAGTTATTTTGCATGTACTTTATTTCTTCTCCTACAATTTATTCAGCAGTGCAGGTCACAACTGTAAGGACATTTGTCACATGGGGGTACATTTTATTGTTAAAAGTTCATAGGTTGACTAAATAAAAACTACTGTAGTCTCAAAACAGCAGTGGGTAGTAAACCAAAAGGAAGAAGCGTAATTGTGTCTTCCTGCATCGTGTAGTTGGATTCTAGTGACAGATGCAGATAACAATCTAACGATGTATGATTGTTTTCATGATAAATATTGAAACACTTGAAATGTGTTGCACTAGCAAACTCAGCTACTTGTGATTTCCCGTGTTGGGGATTTTGGAGATATCCTCTGCATTTAAGTGGCAATGTTCTGCAAAATTTGTATCATCCTTTACATAAAGTCTGTGTACTAACACTGTAAAGTCTTTACTTGAGACCACTCATCTTATGTAAATATGTTTTATGTGTTAAATTTTTTCCCTCTGTAAGGACACTGTAAATGTTTTTTTTTGTTAAGTAAATAAAATATTGAAATGTTTATCTAAATGTACACAACACTGCTAACCGGTTCCCAATGGCTTTTATTTATTTATGGTGTATTGTAACATATAATGTTGACATGGGTGTCACAGTAACACCAGAGGATTTTGAAGCAAAAATTGTCAGCTGAACGGTAACACAAATGCACTCACATCCTCAGTTGATTACAGCTGAAATACAATTATTAATGTGTTGAGGTCACCGGGATGTTCACATACTGCTCTTGAACAGGACAGATACTTTATTTCAAAGGGCCCTAAGTTTAAGCATGCTGCCTGAGTGCTGTTCTCCCTGCAGGCTGTAATAGGAATTAGGAGCTCTGTTATTAGCTGAGGTCATTTTCACAGATGCCTGTTTTTTTCCCTCACATTAAACATAGTGAGAGGTGCCAGAAACCTTCATTACCCACAGGTGTCTGACACCAGGAGGGTAATGCAGTGGCCAGGCAATGTGCTTCTTTTAATCAAATATCATTCAAAAGCCCATAAACAAGGCAGTGAATGTCTATCAGAGGGTGATGGTTATTCCAGTAAATGCATTTTTTTTCCCACACCACCACTAATTCTAAAATTTATATAAATATCTGTGCACCGGTGTTGCATAACAAGGTTTGAAAAAACAAATCAGAGAAAAGGGGGAGAAAAAAAACAACCATTTCCTTTCTGGTAGGTTCTTGAGCTTTGTGTCGACTTTTCCAATTGGTTGCTTTTCTCACAGTGTTGTAAATTTACTCCACCCTAATTCTAGTTCCTCAATTTTTACTCCACCCACTCACAGTCGCTACAGCTCCCTCCCACAAACTGATGCAAGTATTTGTCATCTTCTCCGAGTTAAGGAGGAGACTTCTAGTGATTTCTTCTTTCTTGGAGAGCTATAATTTAAACCCCAACCAGAGGCTTTCAAACTGCGTCCATGAGATACGCCTAATGATATTTGTGCCTACCAGCCTGACCTCAGTTGGTCTGAATCATGCTGTAATGTTATATACTCACATTAATGGATTTATCTCGACCGTGAACTTGATGGGTATTATCAGTCAATGGATTTAATATTAACATAACAATAGTGTAAATGCTTATAAGTACATGACTATATGTCAGGCTTATAAAACCATGTAAAATTAGTAATGCAGTGATGGAGTAATTCACAATGACATTACATAAAGTCATACAATACTGTGAAGTTTTATTCTTTAACAGATGTAATCTCATCTCCACATCCTCGCAATTATCTCAAGTCCTGAGTAAATAGCTTAATGACCATACTAAATAACATTTTATTCATATATCAATGCGCACTGCCAAATTACATATAATGGCCAGCGTGGTATTTGGTTTTGCCATTATCCCCCCTTTATATCCAATTTGCTGTAAGTATGAAACTGTCCTTAATGGTTATTATAGAGAAGAATAGAAGAATAATTTGTGGCACTTTTTTCAAAGTCATTATTACCACTGTTAACATGAACAGTTGCATGGAGTTGAACCAAAATATTGTCTGTTTAAAGCAGACAGTATCACGACTTCCTAATTTTGAATTGCTAATCATGCAAAGAGAACAAAAGTTTATTCATCCCTCTCTTACGCAACCCCACTTAGTCCCATTGCATTTCTGAATTTTGGAGCATGGGCTCTGACCCTCTGCATCCAACACTGCCTAACAGCATTGTGCTCACTCCAACAGGAGATAAGATTTCTAACAAAAAAGTGGATCAACAGAATGATGCAACCGCACAAATTTAAGTCTTAAACAGCTCTACGAGTATCAAACACCACGCTCCCCTGTTTCACATCCGAATGGTTGTTCAGGAGCATCGGAAACCACTTGAGGACAAGGCACAAATTACATCTCCCATAAAAAGCAATAACCACTGTTCTACTTTTTCCATTTGGCTTTGTAACAACATGGAATCACAATTGAGTAATTAGTTTTATACAAATGAGAAGAGAGGATTAATCTGTGCCAAAAGGAAAACAAAGCTCTGAATTGAGTACAAAAACAATTGGTTTTAGCTCCCTTTGTTCTGATATTTCACTATTACGATAGTAAGCTGTTTTTATAGTCATCAGGCAACAAGCAATTTTCAGATACATAAGACCCTGTAAAATGTGCCAGTCGTAGAAAAGGAACATCAGTGGGGGGGTGGTAGCAAATGTATACGAGGAGCAATCATGCTTCTCTGTGGCAAACCTGGAAGGCGTGTGAAAGAACAGGTTAACATAAATACAGCAAACTACAACAAATTCGGGGGGGGCTGCTGCAGTGTACAAAGAGCCATGAGACATGATTTATTTCCCAGCAAGACACCAATCACCAAGCCAAATTTAGACAGGAATGTACTAAAACAACAAGGATCCTGTCCAATAGTCACTTCAGAATCCAAACCTCACTCTAATTAAGATGCTGTGGCAAGACTTGAGAATTGCTGTTCACTTGCAGTCACTGTGCAACCTGACAGAGCTAGGCACATGAATGGTATGTTTATGAAAGGTTATGCTGTTCTAAATTCAGTGTGGACAATTTGCATATTGTGAGATTTATATATTATATACATATACACACAAAAATATCAAATGATAAAGTTGTTGAATCAAATAATCCAACGATATCATCCTCCCATCTGTAAATTGAAGGGAAAAAAAAAAAAAAAGCCACTAATGAGCCAAATTCTGCTCTCCAAGCCTGGAATAGCTTCTACAGTCTGGGCACAGTAACATCGCAACTTAATCCTGCCTACATATTGAAATAAAAAAAAATAAAAAAAAGTCACAAAGAGAACCCAGGCCAAGTGCATTTTTAGTGATTTATTTGTACAACGGGAATTGCAGTGTACAAATACCCCAGCTCAGCTATAAAGGCAAGAACATAAGAGCATCTATTCTGCCTCACCTGAACATCCCTCAAACCTTATTGTGAGCTTAGACTGATGAAATATGGCAAGAAAAAAAAAAAATAAATAAAAACCTAACCAAAAAGAAAAAAGAAAAAAAAGCAACAATCAGGCAGCTACCTGCAGAACATTTAGAGGGATAAGAGACCCTTTACAAATAAGTATACCAAAAATTACTTTAAAAAAAAAAAATCCACCAGAAATAAGGTCCAGTTTGAACAATCCAACCTAGTGGCAGTGGAGCGATTATGGCCTCGGTTTAAGTAGTATGTAAAAATGGAACTCACATTAGACCAACACAGAAAAGGCATATGGTGATATCTCTATCAAGTCCATGTGCCTAGAAGACTTACATTTATACACCATTCACAACAATGTTGTGAGGTTTTTTTTGTTTTTTTACACACAACAGGACACCCCCCCCCATTAATAATAATAATAATAAAAAAACAAAACAAAAAAAAGTTGAACTCTTTCTCCAGCTCACCCCAAGTAGAACAAGCTCATATACAATGAGGTGGCATGGTCCATGTCAGTGGTGTATGTCAAGTTCTCTCTCAAAACAATATTAATTTACATTCACTCAAATTTCCATTAGTAAATCACTTATGTTACCATGGTAACTCAAAATGTTGTATAAAAATATAACAGACTCAAAACTGATGCACTCAACAAAATATATCTACAGTCTCAAATGCGGGGTGGGGCTTGAACAACATGGTCAAAAACAGTTCAAATTTCCAACATCTCATTTTGTTTCTGGAGTCAGGGAATGCATAAGGTGGCTCCGCATATCAAGTCTGAGTAGCAGCAGTCTTTCCCCTCTCAGCCGCTACACAGTGAAAGCCACGAGTTCCATCAGGACCCCTCGGCAGCCTCATTACTCCTGGCGGCAGGCCATCGGCGTTCTGGATCTTTCTACCCAGCATCGGGCTGCCGACCGGACTGCTCTCCTGAGACGCCACCTGCTTGCGTCGCTGAACCCATGGGCTCCCTGAAGGTGTGAGGCTACTGTCTGAGGAGTAATCTGCCCAACGGCGCCCGGCCTCTGGGCTCAGTCTCCCCTCAACGGCTAAGGGAGACTTGTGGGAATGAGGAGCTTTGCGCTGAGAACATGGGCTGGCACGAGGGCTGGACCAGGGACTGTTACGCGGGGACATACTTGGACTCAGGTGATTATTCTGGAAGCTAACGCCTGCAGTGGTGGGGCTGAGCTTGTTGCATGACTGGGATTTTCTAGCCAATCTGGGAGATGTAGGGGTGCTCTCCGTCTCTGAAGAGCTGCAAGCAGAATCATCCCCGTGGTACTGAAGCTCTCGCACTCTGCTGTTTAGAGAGCGGCTTTTCCGCATCCCTCCTTCCTCACGAGGTCGTTCTTTAGGTACCTTCTTTTTAGGCGGCTTGGTGCCAATTAGAACCACTTTCAACCCCAGTAAACTGGGCCCTCCATTCTCACTCCCCACAGCTTCGTTGGCTTTAACAGCAGCCTCCACCTCCTCAAACTCCACAATGGCACATTCTTCAGTGCCTAGCTGAGTGTAGCGGCCACTCAGCCTCTTCAGGTCTGCTGGCAGGTCCTTCCCAGGCTTCAAGACTCTAACAGAGGCAATGGCACCATATGTTCCGAATGCTTTCAGTAACAGTTTCATCAGCTGCTCCTGCTGAGTGGCTCCTCCTTCACCACTTCCATTATCCTTAGTGAGAGCAGCCAGCTCTGGCCACCTCTGCAAATCACTTAATAGCAGCATGCGGCTGGGTAGTGACTCGCTGGCAAAGACCGGCACTGCTGATTTACGTCGCACCTTTCGCCCCTCATCATTCAGCTCAAGGATCTTTGAGTGTCTCAGAGCGTAAGCAGTGGTTCTCCAGTCACGAGTCAAGTGTTTCACCTGGGGGGGGGGAGAAGAAAAAAAAAAAAATGTGTTTGTGTTACTGTGGTATGCTGAGTGGCTATCCCATAACCATCAGGTCACAATTTCAATGCAACTGCCTTTGATTACGAGTTATTAAGCTTCAGTAAAAATGGCCCCACAGTAACTTCAGTCTGTTAGCGGGAGAGATCAAGAGTGTTTTGTACCTTCTTGTTAGTCATACTTTCTCAAATCACTAATTATACCTGAATAAGTACAGCCAAACATTCTGGCTTCACTGTATTCCTCAAGGTTATGTCTGACCTCAGTGATGCTGAGCTCATGGTTGTTTTATTGCTTTCAAGGACCATGTACAAAATACATTCATCACAGAAAAGATGCATTGTTTAAGATTTAGCTATTAGCTAATTTCTATCTGCAGTCCCTAGGCGGGTAGAAAACAAAACAGATTAAAATCAATCAGCAAAACTCAAATGCATATAGACACACACAAACGTAAGGGGAAAAAAACAAGTATCAGAATATTAATCACCTATAAACAAAGTATGGAAATCAGTACAAGTTTCCAAATTCTTTGGAAGCATAGGTCAGACTTTAATGGTTAAATCAGCATTTGTGAAGGGAGCCAAGTGCCCAAAAATCACTTATATAGTGGTGAAATTACTATATAGTAAGCTCACCATATAGTGCATTCCAAATGTGTAGTGAATAGTACTCTATTAAAAAGTATACCACGATACGTTACAGCTGACTGTCACTACCCAAGTATTGTATACTGTTCTATATTGTGCCAAAGGGGAAAAAAAGAAACGCTGACTAAAGAGTATGATTTTCTTTTTCTTCTGTTACATGTACTGTTGCAGGGGTGGATACTCATAACATTAAAAATAAAAGTTTAAAATAATGAGATCCACATAAAAACAGTAATCCCTTTGAGCCAAAAACTCAGACTACTCTTAATTCTTAATATAGTCATCTTTGTAAGGCCAACTGATATTCAAACCTTCTGTTTGCAAGAAGCAGCCAATCACAAGACATCTGGCTTAAAAGGGGGAGAAGCTAAAAATGACTCATTTTAAATAAAAGAACAGAGCCTGCGCCAAGGCCCAGTGTAAGGTAAATAAGGATTATTTTAAACCATAACGATAACAGGACCCCCTTAACTGTCAAAGTATTTTTATTCATCAACTTTGGAAAATACACTCAGTATAAAATGCACGTCAGGATTTTCCTTCCAGCCAACATTGATCTTCCACACTTTAGTCACTATACAGAAATATTGAGTAGGGTTTTCAATTGAGCTGAAATTAGCACAAGCTGTTGTGAATCAATGTGAGAATATCACCGTACAGCAACAGCTAGTCATGCTGACACTAGGAGCAGCCAGTCATTGCTATTCAGTTTTCACAAACCTCTGTGCCTGGGAGTTAAAATGAAGAATGACTGAGCTTTATCCATGTTCCCATTTTAAACTACCTTTTCCCTCAGCATTAATTTGTTCATTATGGTCATCAACTATAATCATATAAGAGTGTGACTGAATAACGCACTCTAGGTAATAAATATTAATACTCGACAAAAATTATGAGCCTCCAGTGTAGAATTTAGTGTGTTCTGTAGATTTCAGCCAGCAGCAGGAGCGACTCTGCACTTTCCCACCTTAGCTTGATAGTTGCTGTGTTTCTAGACTACCCGAAAAAATTTGCAGCCATTGTTACCTTTTTGAACGAGGTAAGCAACTTGACGCTGACGAACCCGAGTTTGTTGCGTCTGACATGTTTAAGCAGGAAGGCATCATGCTCCAGGTTTTCATCAGACAGGTAGTACTCAATCTGAGCAACCAGCTTCTGGATAATCTCTGGATCTGGGGGCTGCCAGCTCTCCTCCTCGAGCTCTCCTCCACTGGTCCCGGCACCACTGTGTGTGGGAAGATAACATGCATCATGGAAAGCAGAGAATCTTTTATAGTGCATTACTGAAACAGCAGAATGTTTCATATCCTTAACCGCCAACATTTACAACTGTTGCACATTTTACTTTCATTAATACAATAAGCCAGAGGCTTACAAGTTTTTGGCAGGAATATAATCTTATCCTGCCATTTCTCCAAGCAACATGCTGGCATGAAAAGAGATTGACCGTTTGCTTCCCTCCTTTCTGATTTTCCTTGCAGCAGTTGACAAGCTGCGTCTCCAGCCACAGTCACCATGCCTCAGTGCCAGACCTTTACACCAATGTCCCGCCAGTCCCAAAACTGCCAAGACCTCTCCATCTGAAGGCCAGAATCGCAGGCTCTCCCTCCCACACAGAATATGGTGGCTCACCACATCAACTTCCCACAGTTTACAAAAGCTGGTATCCACACTGCATAACTGAAGCTTTAAGGCACAATTTGACGGGAACCTGATAGTGGCTGTGAAGCTGCACAGTCAGGTAGTCTTGCAGATTAGAGTGAGGGTCTGAATTAAATTTTGTGGATGACTCATCACCTCCTCCAGCCTCCTCCCTCACACACCCTCGCTCAACAGCTTTCCAACCCACTGACCATACAGCTGGCACGAGCCCACATCTTCCCCAGGATGTCAGATAAAGCACGGTGAGCATTTAGAAGAATCCCTTCTAACATTCCTCGAATAAAAGGGAAAGGTACGATCAAGGAAACCAAGGGATTATTAGATAATTATACAGTTATTGAAGTCGCTCCACATAAGTTGAGGAATGCAGCAGGAATATTAGATTAAAAGACAACTGCATAAACTGACAGCTTACATTTTAAAAGCCCTAAAAATGCTTCCTAGAGCTCTACTGATTAAAATACTAGCTGTGTGAAAAACGTGCTGTAAATTAATAGCTTGCACAGGCGTTACAGAAACCCTCTGTCACAGAGCTACTGAGGTGTGACCTACGAGTAAACAAATGCTTGGTATGAAAGAGCGATTTATTTTCCCCTTTGGCCTTTCTATCACTGACTCACTCGTTGCGCATGTAGTTCAAGTAGGGACCTTATAGGCCAGAGGATAAAAATAGCAAGCCATGACGCAGGGGAATTAGATTAAAGTGAAGGTGCCATCCTTTATCTCTCTGTCTCAGGTGTCTAGCTGTATAACTATGATGCTGCCTACAGGTGGTTAAACTAAAAAAGATAATATCCCTCACCTACGTCTGTGAGGATTTACACTCCCAATTGTGAGCATCTATTTTCATCTCGCACACTGCATTGTTTGCCGCCTTTTGTTGTGACTGTGATGCACCTGTTGGAATTTGTGCCATTTCTACAATAGCTTTTATATAACTGGCATTCTTTCAGTGAAACAAAACAATCCAACTGTGCCAAAGCTGCTCTTGTGCTGTCATCATCAGCTTAAGTCTAAAAACCCAGAGCACAAAGACACGCGCGGGGTTCCAGTAAGAACTTAACACGTTTACCTCGTTTACCTCCAACACTGCTGAACTTCAGTCTTTGGATGAAGTCACTAAACAGGTTTTACATATACGTGTAGGATCTAACTTGGTTACATTTGTAGTTTTCACGTCACTATTACGGTAATTAACAAAGTAGCAAATAACTCAAACCTCGATTTGTCATGTCTTCCGATTTCGTCCTCGCTACAGCTGCCTCCGAGGAAGTCAGCATTATTGGATATCACTTCCTCGGGTTCCTCGTCCTCCGCCGCTTGAATGGCCACTGTTATTGTCACCGTCCCCATCTCCTGCGAGTGCTGGTCCACGGTAATTACCTCATCGATGCCCTGCTCCGCCGACGCATCCGAGGCGCATTCCGTTGAGTTCATACTGGGTATCCCCACGGACCCACTCGTGTTCTTTGAATAAGTCAAGGTGGTTACACCCGGTCCCTTCTCGTCCACGGTTTTAATAGCAGCAGAGGCAGAAGCAGCAGCAGCAGCGCCTCCCTGGAAGGTTTTAATGTTACCCGACTCGAAGGCACAGACAGGATACGGGGCGCCCAAAGCTGCACGACGCTTTTTCGGGCACAGGTGATGGCGGAGAAGGACCCAGGGGGCTCCGAAGACGCGCTCCACGGCTCGCCAGAGACCCCCGATCCAAATCAGACCCGATGAAGGGCCCTTAGGAGCAGCGGGGCTTGTAGCAGCCAGCGAGACGCAGCCTGGACCTGGTGAGACCGACGGTCTGGAGCCTCCTTGTGCTTCTGCTTCTGCTGCTGCTGCTGCTGCTTTTACTTCCTCATATGTAAGAGGCTCTCTACTTTTGAAACGAGCTCTGGGATTGGGCCGCAGCAGCGTCTCTTCGCACTCATTCCCAACCCACAAGCAAAAGCTGACACAAAGCCAAGAAGGAGGCAAGAGGAAGGAGAGGCATCGCATGAAGGCGTTCACCAAAGCGTACATATTTCGGTTTTTCGTTTTTCCACAAACAGAGTGTTGTCTAATTCTGTTAAGACACGAGTGTCCCGTTCACATGTCTCTAAGTAGGGGAGAAAATTCACGTGTTTCTAATTGGGAAATTGCCCTGCCAAGGACGACCCCTTCGCTAACGCTGCTAATTGGATAATAGGCTTTCAGCGTCTAGTTGCACGCGGTAGGCAAGTTTTACAGGTACAAGTGCCCAAAGCAAGGAGGAAACTTAAACAACAGTAGCTGCTCGAGGAAGTCAGAGGTCGCAAGGGGTAAAACAAACAAACAAAAAACCAGATTAACTAAAAATGAAACCATATTTTTTTCTGTTACAGTTTATTCAAATTGATGCACATTCAAGATTTGTGTACAACTGGCCCAGTGAACTTAGGCTCAGTGAACCCAACCCTAAACTGGCAAAAATAGTTCTTCAGGTTTTTAAATCTATAACTCTTGTTATAGATTTTTTTTCTGCTAATTGCCGAATGCTGTTTCAAAGCCACTTCCAGCATTTTTACTCTTACTCCAAAGACTATCAATGCCAAAAAGAAAGAAAGAAAAGCCATTAAAAACAATACTTAGAACACGACTGCAGTTATTTTGCTTTCTGTTTAATAGAACCAGTAAAATCTCAGTAACAAAAAAGTGAAACTTTTTTTCCCCTCTTAGTGAGGTACTGACAACTCCACAGGTAAGTGTAGGGGGTATAAAGTAAAGTTCAGAGTCACTGATTTCATTTATTTTAATCTGTAGAGCAAATGTATATAGGTGTTCAGCTACAACATTATGATTATAATCATATGGTCACTTTCATATAGGCTTTACCTGAGGTCCATTTTTGCAGCTAGCCATTGGCTTTCATCATTATAACCCTGCAAATCACCCACGCTGATGTCATGCAGCCCTGCGTGAAGTATCTTTACTCCTCTCCACTGGCAAGCCAGGCTCACAGCTGGTGGGCAGTCTGACTCATTCTCTGCACCACATGCCATACAGTGCTCCAGTTTGTGTACAATGCAACATGGGGAGAGAGTGGGGGATAGAGAGAGACAATGAGTGAGAGAGAGAAAAGTAAAGAAAAGCTTGCCAACAAATAATCTGAACGCATTTAGTGTCTTTGTGCATGCTTATCTAGTCAGACCAGTTGACAGTTTGAAGAAATGTCTAGGATTGCATTTGTTTTTTCCGTCTTTTGTGGTTTCTGTGAAACTCAGGTCAGAAAAACACTGTTATAGTGGCAGGGTTAATGATAAAAACCTCGAAATAAATCTGCGGCCCACTTCCTCTTAACCATGATTGTTTCTTGGTATATATAGACACTTTCGATTCTTTGTTGACCATCTGTTCATCTCTTTGCAATCTATACAAAAAATTTACATTGAGGTGCAAAAAAGTCGTTTGTGTGATCGGAGCAGTTTCTTTCAGTATGATTCGGCTGCTTCACCTAATAAAAGAATATGAGGAGTTTCAAAACTGAAAGTTCCTTGATTGGACTTTTTGCAGGCACTTTTATTTTTCCACATCTTCATCTTTCATAATGACTCTTTTCTAGCTACTGCACCTGGGAAACTCTTTGAATTCACTCTCGTCGAACAATTTCACAGACGGGAGTCACAAAGTGCTTTACAGAAAATTTAAGACAATACAGAATTTGAAAAGAATGTGAAAGATTTATGCATTACAAAACTGCACAGTTATTACTGAAATGCCAGCGTAAACAGAAATGCCTTTAGCTAACTTTCTAAAGTCCACACAATCAGCAAATCTCGAGTGAGCAGGAAGAGCATTCCACAGGTCAGGCGCTACAACCTCAACGTGCTACAACCGCTTCATCACTGCATGTCTGCAGGCAGATGCATGAAACAGACAGTAATTTTCTGGTAGTCATGGCTTGCCTTTTTTTCAAACTACAACAGTAGTCTGAAAAAGGAAAAGGTTGGTATGTGACAAGTATGTAAAAGTCCTATCACCAATCCTTAATTGGCCAAAGATGTTAACCCTCAGCCTCTGATTGAAATCACACTCGGTATGACATTGATTTTATAAAATAAAACTCAGATTCTTGATGCTGTATGAGTTCTCATAACCACTCATTAGAACTGAAACCTCTGAGTAAATCTAACGTACGAGCTGTGTGGCAAAGGCCATTAACTTTCACAATGTGTAACTGTGCAGCAGTTTCAGAGGACAAATACAGTCGTGGTCTTATGAAAATATGTAAATCTTTTGGCTTTACAAAAATACATGTATTCTGACCTTAATGCAGAGGTCAGTCATGCTCATTCTTTTATCATTTCCTGTTTGGTCACTGTTGTTTTGTCATGTTTTTTTCACTTTGTATAAAATTTCATGACAACCCATCTCACACTTGAGAGGTAGGTTGTCATCTGCTGAGATATTTTAGTCCAGACATTTAGGATTACCCTGATAACTTGTGTGACCCCCATGACCTTCCGTCTATGAACAGATACCTTCAAAAGCAATGACACATCGAAGCATGTTGGCTGTACTTTGTTTTCACTGCGAGCATGCTACACTGAGGTACACCTTAGCACAGCAGTGCAGCCTCACAGTCACTGGCAGATGTTTAAATGCAAAGGACCCGCCTACAATGACTCAGTTAATTCAGAGAAGCCTCTCAGTAAGTCCCGAATACAAAGTTAGAACTGGCATGAGGTCCTCTGTGTAAAATTTTTGCAATGCATACATGCATACATACTTACATGACGGTTTCAGAAAACAGAGCTTGACATTATTGGTATGGCTTCACATGGCAGATAAAAGGGTGCCGAGCAACCGAGCACGCTTTCCCCCTCATGTTTCTTTCTTACTTCCCCGTTTAAAGACATGAGTCACAGTTGTTACCCTGCTAGTCCCCACTTACTTCAACCCACATTACAAATCGAGTGCTGTTCGGGCATGCATACGTGAAAGTAATCTGTTTGATTTTGTTCCACCGTGTGTTTTCTCTAAGCTTATTGCACACTTTTGCAGACGCTGACCTTGTTATTATGTAACACATAATGTTAATGTGGCTCATAAAATCTGTCTGTAGGCAAAAAAATATAGGACTACTCTTATACTTAAACCAGCGTTGCAACCATTCTGGTTCCTCCTGGTAAAAGTCACTCCTCTGGGAATGAAGAAACAACTAAAGCGTAAAATAATTAACCCCTTGTTGTCAGGTTTATTTGATTTCACGCAAACTGTGATGTGGCATTAATCTTTTCAGCTGCTGTGGGTAAACAAAACAAAAATGTTTGGTAACTGATTTGAATGACAAAAACCTTTGCACTCTCCCTCTCTAAACCAAGTTCACCCTATGCTGTAACCATGTACATGTACATGGGATTTGCTTTTTGTCCTAGCAGGGAGGCAGATCCCTTCAGTATGACAGAGGGGATCGGCTTTATCTCCCCACAGCATGAGTAATACAAGCGCACACACACTGCTTTCTTTTTTTCTTTTGAATGTTTAGAAATTGTGTTTTTACATCTAGATTTCCTCTGTCAGTCAAGGCAAAGGCCATGCTGTGCTTTTGCCAGCAAATCAGCACTGCTGGTACAATTACACTATATTTATTTGTTATTTTATGATGAGAAAAAAAAAACAACCCCCTAGGGTATATGTTTCTCTGGCAACCAACAATATATGTCCCTTTTGCTGTATTGTATATCAGACTCAGAGTGAATGTGATGTTTTCACGTTCATGTTCCCAGTGTTTAAGGGCAAGCTATATTCATTTCATTTTTATGCGTCGATGTATCCACCTCTTACCACTGAGTATAACTTTATGTAATAATTTTTTTGCCTAGTAGCAAACTTTTGATGTAGTAACAAAATATCTAATGGCAGAGATTGCTAAAAATACAATGATAAAATATAAAATAATGAAGAAATACACCGCACAGTAAAGGCAGCGGACACTTCCAAATAAAAAGTGAAAAGCACTCGGATAATAGCTTTTATCTGTCTGTTTTCTGTCCAGGAACGCATCTAAACAATCTGAATTGGAGCTACAAATATCTGTCTATATTTACATTGTGCTTTGTCAATATGGCCTGCCACTCAAACTGTTGATCATCACCTCCCATCATATGTGTCAGCCTGTGCTTCATGAATAGACAATGACAGGCAGTGTGTGGGATGTCCCTTTGATGAATCTGGACTTGTCTTCGCTTAGCAACGGCTTATTAGTGCCAGAGTAAACGGGCTGAAAATACTTCATAATCTATTTTATCACAATTGGTGTTTCGGCAGGGCTGCTGACTGACTGCCCCTTGGCTTAAATTGTCCTTAGAGTGAAATGAGTGGTAAAACTATCGATAAAGATGAGGTCCAAAATACCCTCTACCTATGACACTGCAAAAATTTATAGCTTTATATTAGCTTTTTGTACAGCAAGTTAACGATAGGCATTTGACTCATTAAACAGCTGTAACCCATTAATCTTGTGTAAAAAGACTAATATAAAGTAATGACTTTCCCACTTATTATTAATGGATGTCATTTGTATTGGTTGGAAGTCACTAAGAAATCCTAACAAGTCTGATTTTAAAGGAGCAGTTCATCCCCAAAGAATCTAAACTTGTTCTCTCTCAGGTTTGTTGCGCTATTTATTGAGATTGTTTCAGTGAAAGTTGCAAAGTTTTGAGGGAATGAGCTGCAGAGGTATCTGGCCTCTCCTGAATATAATGGAAATAGGTGCACTTGTGCCTCAGCTACACTCGACTCAGTGTCTCAGTTCCTATTTTTAATTCAGTCAATTTTTCTTTGTTTTTGTGATTTAGTGCTCATACTTAGAGTGTGCATTCTGTGGTGGCCATACTGCCTGTAGATTAGTGTAGATGTTTCAGCTTTGTGTTGAACATTCATAGACTTTTAAACTAACTGACATTCAAATTCAGGAAGTTGTTCAGATGAAATTAAGAGGATACAGGAAGTTAATGCTGTAGATGAGTCAGCATTCTGGGAAATTCCAAAATTGCTGTTCACTCACTGCTGTGGCTTACTGACACAACTAAATGGGACATCATTATTGTACCTGTGCCTTTTCTTTCTTTAAAAAACTGCTATCAGTGTTTTTATGGTAGTTATCCTTTTGTTCAGCACTGTATCAATTATCTGGAGAGCAACAAAGTAGTGAAAAAACTCATAATATTTTCACAGGTGCAGGTGGACGTAATTACAGGGGTTTGAATATTTTGGTTTAACTATATTCAGAATTTTTATGGGAAATGTGCATGCAGTACAATGCTAATGTGTTTTATTTGCAAATAAAGTACTTTGTTGCTGTTTTGTGGTGTTATACACTACACATTATACCGTGATTAAGATATTTTGAATATATATTTTTAGATATTTCTCTAGACCTATCTAATTTTCTTCTATTGGTTAGGTTGCTTGAAAACACTGACTGTACCCCAGGAGTATTTACTTGGTTTACGGCCAAGTCAGAGTAGTATTTTTTTACTTCTTCATTTACTTTGAAGTAGGTGTATTCTGACAGGGCATATATGATTGGCTGAAATGTATCCCTGACCTATTAAACTGAGAATGCTTTTCAGTGTGATGTAAAATGCTAACAAGACTCAGTGCTCTGTAAACATGGACAGCCCCAGGTGACCCTTGTTCTGCCCACTCTCTGTTATGCAGGTACTCTGCCAGATGCAGCGTATATAGTGAAAGACTAATTGCAATAGCTTAGAGAGGCAGTTCTGCTGCTTTGGAATACTACTTTCAGGAAACCAGTTCTAGTGTTTCATGATTATTTGACCAAAAACTAATTAATGTGTGACATAGCCTTGATGTAAACATGGTATGTAATAACAGCCTACAAGGCAACAAACTATTAACAGTCAAACAATTAAGCACATTGTTGGGTATTAATGGATTACATGCAATCACCATTGTATAATTTCAAATTACATTTCCAAGGTGTGTGACCTGGTTATAGTTACACTTTTAACTAGCTTTTAAACATAGGTCTAGATTTCAGGGGAATGACTAAAAACTGTCATGACAGTGAGTAATGATAGGTCTTTTTTCTTCAGCAACTGGTCTTTTTTTTACTGCAAAATATATGAAAATGAATGATGAGTTTATAGCCTAACACCACTGAACCTATTGTGGTAAAATGTGATTATTCCTGAGACACACTTCATAAAGAATGTGTTGTGATCACAGTCCAAAGCAGCACAGCTTCTCCTGTGGTGCTGTGTGCATGCAGGCAGGTTAACAACTGAACAGGAGCTAGAAGGGAAAAAGAGAAGAAAGTCTAACATTAGAGTATTTTTCCCCCAAAGTCGAAATAACAAGCAAGTTATTAGATGTTGTTGCTAATTTAAGGTAATTTGTCAGCTTTTATTGTCTTATCACAGATTTTCTAATATAGTTTACAGCATATTTATTTCTAAAATTCATCCTAAACACAGGAGTGACATGTTTTGCATGTGCAGAAAGATTTGAAAGTGGGCAGAAATCTCGCTAAAACACATCCAAGCAGGTTGATAAATTAAAATAGATTTTTGATTGTCATGAACAGGTGTGACATACTTATTTCAGCAGGTTATTTCCCCACAAAATAGGAAAGTATCCTGAATTCAGACTGGATGCAGTCTGATAGGATAGCACGGGAGAGGAAATCTTGTCTATATGTATCTTGACTGTAGTATTAGCAGTAGTATCGTGAGTAATATTAAAGGAGAAATGTTGAGAATAATTATTGGAACTGCCAAACAACCTGCATCATTTTTGTGTTTTTCTTCACACAAAGACATTCCCATTTTATACTGGTGCAGCGCAGGGTACAAATAAGTGCCTTTTAATTAATTACCAGAATGCAGGAAATGAAGTGTCTAACGCTCAAAGTTTCTATATGGGGGGAGACCCACGCAAATTCCGGTTTATTACGTCCCCCCCTGACCCAAACCTGCTTAAGGAAGCTCATCTTGACTTAATTAAACACCAGGGAAGCGAGAAACTTCCCTGCGTAGCGCGTAATAGCGACACCGGAAGTGAATGTAACTAAGCAACGCCCGTCGTTGCCGTGGTAACAGTATTTCCCTCGGGGAAGTTTGTAGCTGCAGAGATAACTGTTCTCCAGGAGCAACAAATCTAAGCTCTAACTCGACTGTAGTAGTTGAGTTCACGTATTTATTTTATGAATAAGAGTATTTTTTCATCATCCAGGTGGCCATTACCTGCTGTAGCTAATTGGAGCCGGATTTAGCTGCGGGTAAAACCATGCGCTCTCACAAACACAGCACGAGCGCTAGATGGATGTTTATCACACCTGTGGTAAATACCGTTTTTAATAGTTTTACAGTTGCTTTCCAAACACTACTTAAAGAGTAGCTACACGGTTATGTGTGAGCATATTTGCCTACGTCTTATGAAATAAACACTGTTCAATATTTCTGTAGATCAACAGTTGCAAGTTGCACCTCACGACTGTGAAATCTCTCGTGCCAGCGAGGGCACAAGCGCTGGTGAGTCATTAAAAGAGCACGCTGAAATAGGAATGACTATGCAGTGCTTGTAGTTTTCAGGGTGTTTAGAGATTGTTTGGTTTATCATTTTACAGACTGACTCTGAAGAAGATCATGTAAAAGAAACATTTAACCACTCGGACCTCGGTAGGTTTGACCCGTTCAACTCATTCATCAGCCAGGAGGATTTTGTGTGATTCAGCAGTGTGATAGTATATATTAATTACTGGCTTTGGAGATGGTTCTCAAACTTTCTCCTGACATGCTGATAAAGGTCACGTCTCACATCCTACAGTTTTTAAATAAGTCATAGACAGTAACAAGGATCCAAGATTATAGAAAAATAAAGGTCAGCATGATAGTTAGCAACATTTGTTTTTTGCATTTTCCCTTCAGAGTCCTATTAATTCAGCTTGACTTGGCATTTTTCTCTGGTTGTCGACAGATCGGCTGCAATGGTTTTATGTCTCATCAGTGGGGCCAGCCCCGCAGTTTTAGAACCACTGGTATGAAACTTGTGTGTCAATATATTTCCATTTGAACTTCTTATGTCACTACGCTGTATCATTTGTAGAATACCAGAAAAGAGTTGTCCAGGCGCTATTTGCAAGTCACAGATGTCCACAGTCTCCTGCACATGATCACAAGGTACCTCTCAGTGGAGCTGCACATGAAGCCAGAGACAAACCAAGGAGACCAACCCAGTGTGCAGGTGAAACTTACTGCCACAGTGCCTTAAAAAATGCCAAGCCCACAGTTATTGTTCAATAAAAAAAATACAAATACTATAGAAATTAGATAATTGTTGCATGTGCAGTTCATAAACCGTGGCCATATAGCATGTTTTATGTAGTGCACTTTGATATTATGTGTATCCTGATTTCCTTTTGTGCTATCCATGTCAGGTGATCTTCCTGGATGTAATCACAATGCTGTGCCCAGTTTCCCCTTTACTCAGTTGCCTTTTGCACCCAATTTTCAACGAATTGACTTGGAAAGGTACCCATTGTCCGCACATTTATTCTTTAATGTCTGTAAAGTGTCTGTGTTGTAGTACAGAGCGCTGCGGTCTAGCTGAAAGTCGCTGTAAACTGGAACATCTTTAAGAAGAAGAAGAAATTCTTTGCCATTGCACATTTCCATGCAATGAAAAACATGTTAAATGTCTCAGCAGTTCTGTGCATGTTTTACCTGTAATGGCTTTCATATTCCTGTGACATGCTTATGCTACAGAATTTTATTACCTCAGTCTGGCCTTCACAGTATTTATTTGCTCTAGGACCCATGAGACTGTTAACTAAAATGGCGAATGCTTAAGATTGCCACCAGGGAGCAGCAGAGTCTCTTTAAATAACTAACCACTATCTCCAGATAAGATGGCAGACTGAGCATAAATCAACTAGTTAATATGTATAGTGAAAACCTGATTTAGTTTTTTCTTTTAGTTTGTTTAATTAAAATCAACATGGAAATGTATACATTTTATTTGAAGTCTAAATCTCATAATATGTTTTTCCAATTATCCAGCCACTCTCTGGAGGAATTCCCCCAGTTGGACTTTATAAAAGAGCTGCAGCTTGTAAACCTTCAGCACAATCTAATTACAAGGATCCAGGATTTGTCACATCTGCAGCAGCTGGTTTTGCTGAATTTGCATGACAACCACATCACTGACATGACCGGCATTGAAGTTCTGAGGTCTCTCAGGATCCTCATGCTGGGGAAGAACAGGTTAGTTGTAATGACAGGAGGCGCAAGCAAACAATGGCAGCAGAGATAGCACCATTAGAGACATTATGAAACTCCTTTCCGTGTGATAAAGCACTTCGAAAATGACTTTGGTGCTGTGCAAGTTATATTTGTGCAGCATAACCAGTCAAATTATTTATTGGTGACTTGATTTGCAATGTAAATGGCACCATTTATTAATATTTACAAGGTGGTCAGCAATGCCATCATGAAACGAAAATGTTGTTTACATTCATGTTGTCCTGCTACACGGTCGGCATCAGAAATGATTAAAGCCAGTTTCATTTGAAAAGCAATCATCTTAGTGACATTTTATTTTGAAAGGTTGGCAGGTTCAGGATTAAAGTCACATCTTTTTGAATGACAAAGATCTTACAGCTGAACTCTGACATTTCGTCCACTTTCTTTCACATGACATTTGTCTTTGTAAATCAATGTCTGAGGTCATAGTAACTGAACAGTAAGATATGACTCTGCTTTATTTGTTGGCATTTTGAAAAGACCACATCATATTATAGCTCAGTATTATATGATCTGCATCCATATGGAGAGCCCTGAACAGTGTATTACTGCATATTATCTATATATTACTGAATTATATAGAACCGAAACCTTTTTTTCTATAATTTTCCTGTAAGTTTTTCACTGAACCAGAATGAACAGAAAATGTTATTAATTGTTGCCATTTTATGTCACGTTTTCCTGATACTTCTCAGAATCCATAAAATTTGCTGCCTGGAAAACTTGTCCAAACTGAAAATCTTGGATTTACACGGCAATCAGGTAAAGTTCCTTTACTGTCATCCTGCCCACAGGATCTGTGTATCAAACCATGTTAATTTATTTGCCAGTGCTGTAAAGGTTGATCATGGTTCTAGCGCAGTAGGAGCTTCCCTGTCCTAAAACCTGTATTAGGAGCAGGTAAGTCATTTTGATATTCCAGTTTGTTTTTGAAGCCAGACATCTGGCTCATTGTTTTTGCACACTTAACTTCATTATTTCACATAGTTCCCAGCACTCTAAGGGAACAAAAAATTGAAAACCATCAGAACCCACATGCTATTGTTTAATATCTACTCCCACATTAATTTCCTCAGTGACCATAGCATAACTTATCCAACAGATGCAACTTTTTTTTTTTTTTTTTAAATGTTTTCAGTGCTGGGAACTGTTTTGAGCTGCTGGAGATTATAGTGTTCCTAAATTAATTTGTGTCTCAATCTATTATTGGATGCTGTTTTGTTCCTTGAAAATAGAGCCTGGCTTAATGATATTAAAAGCCCGAGAAATCAAATGATGTCAAATGAGAATTTTAAGAGCTAATGGAAAAGGAAGATAACATAGAAAAGCTTCCCTTGGTCAAATTAATGTTTTGCCAGAATGCCGCCTACACCCCTCCTCAGAGAGCAACTCCAGAGCTCGGGTAAGACTCGCTCTCTTTCTGGGATTGGCTGCTCTTTACATGAGCAAACATTGCAATTACTATTCAGTGACTGTTAGTGTTTAGTTATTTTTCCTGACAGAGGATGTTTTATTGCCTCAAGCACTGTCAACTCGCACTTCCTAACTACATCTCTATAGTTCATTTTAGCAGTTTTTTTTTTATAATGCTGCAGTTGAATTCACAATGAAACTCTTTTGTCTTGCTTTTATCGGTACATTACATTCAGACTTGCATGCTGGCAGACACCTACTGTGGTGCAGATGATAAATCTATTATTCTCACAAGGCCAGTTTGTCTTTCAAACACTGAACTTAAAACCTTCTGTTTTGTGCACCTCGGTAACTGTTCAGTCATATTTTTAACACATTTTCCAAACTCACGAGAGATCTGACCACCCAAATGCATTTTGAATTGCTGCATAATGATAATTCAAGATTATGAAGTGGGTGAATTCTGGTTGTTTAGTCACTTTTGGCCGTCAAACTCCAGCTGCTTGTCTTTCCCTTTTGACCACAAGCTTTACATCACCGTTGCCCTTTCTTCCTCCCATCCTTGAGCTGGGAAGCTCACAAACCTCTAAAATTCTGTCATTGTACCCATTTCTTTCTGTACCAGGATGATGTTTCTTTTCCAGCTTGCTGGAACTATTCAGAATGAGATATTCTCCCTGGGAGTTAGCCTTCAACCCACTCTCAGTCTCAGTGACCAAGTCTTGGGGTTACAATGTGACCTGAGATTGTCGAATAACCAGTTAGGCTGCGATGTTTTCCACTTGAGCTGTTTGATTTAAATGATCTCAAGAAATAGCCGAGAATGCCCTGTGGGGTGGTTGGACTGAAAAAAAAAAAAGTATCACTCTCTTAAAGAAATTGAGTAAAGTCATGTAGAAATCTCACTCCTATAAATGATGATGGTGATTAAGTTTGACTCCGTCTGCCATGTTTGTTTGGCACATCACTCTGGGATGAAGTGAAGTTGAGACAGGATTTCCCCACAAGAATGATACCTGTAACCAATGATACCTGTGACACGTTTTTTCCCCCTCTTTCTTGTCATTTGAAATGAACATGCTAAGAGTTATATTTGCATCTCTGTTTTCTGCGTCATGCCACTAAAGCCAGTAGAAATTTTCTACAGTCTCACATTCATATCGTACCTTACTGATGAATAAAATCTTAGTAGAAGCTTAGCTTTTAACCCGTGAGAAAGTGAGAAAGAAGCACCTTGCTAAACTCTGGCAGACTCTACTGGAAATCACCAAATTCATGGTGTGTAACTCAAGATTCTCAAATATTTTAGAATACGGCGACCAAAATTCTGTTTCAGTGTGTACGGAGACACCGAGTTTATGGATTCAAATATATGTGTCTGTGCATTGTAAAGGTTGCGTCCTTTGATTTTAAAATGCATGTTAAAGAACTATTAGTTATGTTCAATTCCAGAATGGGATTCTGGTAAACAGTTAGCACTTGCGGTGTCGCCTGTTATTGATTCTCAGAAACATTTGTTTCAACTTTGTGATTCGATTTTCTGATTTTATGAACGCTTCCAGAATACAGGCTGTATTATTCCTGGCCAGCATTCAGAATCTATTCTCTTTCAGTGAGCGCCTCTCTGAACTCCCAAAACAAGGCATAAATCAGCTGCAGTGTATGCGGATGCAGTGCTGACTAATATCTTACTGCAGCATTTCTGTTTTGTCTTGCTTAAAAAAGGTTTCTCTTTAGTTTTGACATTTAATAAACACTGATATTTCAGACCATCTGAAAGGATGGACTAACTAGAGCGAAGACAAGAAACATTTTTAACTCATAAAGCATTTTTAACCTTTTCCTAATGTGTACAGTGTGCGCAGTAGGAACAGGCAAATGCACCACCATCAGAGTAACAGCCACTGGGGATTCTTTTGAAGTATTTAAAATGTCACTCTGACAGAAGCTCCTACATTTTCTCTCCCAAAAAGAGAAATGAAAAAGGTGGGGTAAGATTCCACCACTGACTGACCCTTAATGGTTTCTTTTCTTTTTATGATTTGGAAGGATAAAACTGACTGAAAGTCACTGATTTAAATATAGAATTATGAAGTGTCATTTTGGAGAAAGAAATTCTCAAATTCAAATGAATATTGCCGTCTTACATGTATTTTTGTTTTGCTTTGCACTAACTTGGTCTCACTGTGCTTTCCTTTAGATCTGCAGGATAGAAAATGTGTCTCATCTGAGCGAGTTAGGAGTGCTGAACCTGGCAGGAAACGGCATCTCCAGAGTGGAAAACCTTCAGGGTCTGGACTCTTTGACTGAACTGAACTTACGGCACAACTGCATCTCTGCTGTGGTGAGGGTACTCTTTTCTAATTAATGGTAGATTGAGAGTGTTGTTGTGTCTCACTCTCATTTTCCTTCATATAAAGAAAAAAAACCACTTCCTGCTTTTTGGTCTTTTTCCTCTGTGATACATTTAATTTCTCTTGTTTCCATCAGTTTGAAAGTACAATTTTTTGCACTCTGAGACCTTACAATGTGCAGCCTTGCTACAGACGACTTGTAGACCTTAGTCTAATGCAGTATGCAGTTGTTTCCCAACACTGCAGCTATCTTGTGGTTCTTTGAAGTTCCTGCAGCTACCAATAATAATAATAATCTTCATAAAATGTTCCTCTGAAGATGAAAGTAATGGCAGTGTATTTCACCTTTCATGTTCAAGCCACCACTTGTGAACTGGGTCCCTTGGAAGGTTACTGTTTCCTCTGCTATGAAACTACATATCAGTTGTTACTGTCACAAAATAACAAACACAAAAATTACATTAATGGAATCTTTGTGAGAAAGTGGTGGTGAGATATATCACTGTTGGTGTTACCTAGGGAGACGTAGCTCATTATCCACAACCTCCCACCGACTTTCTGGCACACTGAAAGAGAAACTGGATATTCTAAACACGGAAACTTTCTCCCCTTGGTTTCTATAGTTTTAATCTGATAAACATAACAGAGCATGCCAAAACAGGCCCCTTCATTTGTATGCAAATCCCCTAAGCCCTTTTCTGCTTTTTGGGCTAGAAAATAAAAACGGAATCCAACATTGTGTATCAGCTGAAAGCCCTTCCCTTCACTCATCCTGTCCTCTGCCTGCAATTTCTGATCACAAAACACTTCCCGTCCTAATTATCGGATGCTGCGTTTTATTTGATACACAGGAGAGGAAAAATGCTACCCCTCAGCAGTTTCTCGGTCTCTGTCATTAGTGGTGCTTGCTGCCAAGTGCCTGTACCAGGCACAAAGTAAATAACCCCGTTCCAGGTGCTCAGGTTTTCTCCCTTTCATGAAAGGGAAAGCAGATAAAAAGTGAAATTCTTGACCTGAAAAAATACTGTCACTGTCTTAGAAAACAACTCTTAAACTTGATTACATTGCGGTCAGTCATCCAATACATGCAAGCGTTATAGGTTGTATTTGCTTTTGGCATGTTTGTGTGAATGCTTTAAGAAGAGGAAGGAATGCATGTTTAAACTTCTTGTAATTATTTAACAATTGTTTAAATTATTTGTGTTTTTTCGCCAGTGTATGCTATGGCAGCTATCCTCTGATCCACACTTTTTTCATTGTAGTACACAGTTCCTACTTAAATGTATACATTTTTCATTTTGTTGCAGTGTATTGCTTACAACACAATAAGGGATAACACGGTAATGATTCACCCCATAGCTATTTTTAAAAGGTTTTTCTATTTACACTTACTCTTAGGTGGGCCTTTGTATTGTGAAATTCTGTGGCCGTCACTAAGTGATGCATTATATATTTTTGGCAGTGGGAAGGATGATTTGCTTGGGGAAAAAAAGGCACAGTCAGCTTGAGCATGTCTAAGAAAAAAGGCATGACCCAGGCAGGCTGGCTTTAGCATGAGAAGGGTTTTGCTCCTGCGGGCCAAGTGAGTATAGTAGCATCAAAATGTGGAAAAATGTAGAAACTCTTTAACGGTCTTTGGTAGTTTTACTGTAGATTAATTAACTCATAACAGTATGCGTGTGTGTGTGTGTTAGGTGAGTTTTGCCTTTCATATGTTGACACACTTTATGGGAAAGAGGATTTTTGGATGCTCTTGAGCAAACAGTCTGGCTTGAAGTGTTTCCCACTTCAAAAACAAACAAACAAACAAAAAAAGCAGGTCAGTAAACAGTAACAGCAACGTAGTAATGTCTAAGTTGTTCCAGTATGACCTGGGAACATGGAAACTTGGTCTTATGTTCAACTCTTGGTTACAGTGAGAAACTCTGAGCCTCTGCAACCTAAAATCCAAGGAACTACCAAACTTCGGGCACAGTGTTTTGGCTGACATAGGATGTCTTTCAAAGGTCACACAAGAACAACACAGCAGTGTGCCTCCATGAGACAGCATCCGCAATTCAAATGCACAGTCGCATAAGCCAGAAGAGATCACATCTCAAGCCTGTGCTATTGAAAGCACATCCACAAACCCCAACAGCTTACAGTCTTAGAAACCCCCTCAGCAGTCACATGTACCTGTGTTTACTTGAGCAGCTTTTATGCTCTTTTGTGGCGTGCTGGTGTTGCATGCAGACGAGACAGTGGTGATGAGAGGTTTTTCTGTGTTTGTTGAATAATGCCTCTGCCAGAGCTGAGTGTGAGTGTGAAAAATGAAGACACGCAAGCTGTCAGCAAGGAGAGAGTGGAGCTGGGATAAAAAGGTGAATGCACGGGCACGCAGACACATAAATACACACCCGCAGGCATATAGGAAAACAAGAACATGCACAGATGCGCGCACACACACACACACACTCATAATCGCACAAATGCAGCTGTACCCAGCCTCATAAGAAATCCTGTCAGCTGATTGGTTCCGATCAGTCAGGTTTTCTAAAAAAGGACCACATTGGTGGGCGATTGTTATGCAGCTCATCAGCTCAGTGATGACATCATTCTGTCTGAGACAGGGCTGCTATATTTAGTTTCAGACAGCCAGGAGTGGCTGCTGCTTCACTAGCATCCATACAGGAGCTGGGATAGTGAATGTAGACTCTGTGAATGTAGTTGATGGTCAGTACTGGCTAGCACCAGATAGCATGACTTGCATTTTTCATAGAAAGAAAGAAAGAATGAAAACCTGCTTATGTATGTACCATATATGCAGATCACTGCATTAGATAGCTAGTATAAGTAAAAATCATCACACAATCACATTTGGCTTGGATACATATTTATATTTATATTCACTACATTTTTAAAGGCAACCAAGTTCTATTGTTTTACCACCTTTGAGCAAAAAGATCATAAAACAACATCAGAGCCCTCAAATTTATTGACTCCTGAGAAGGATGTCCAGGTATTTTTATATTTGCTTTGGCTTTGTCTCATCACTATTTCATGCTGGACAGGTAGCTAATCCACATTAAAAATAAATAAATGAATAAAGACATATTGCTGAGTTAACTTAATTTTAAATTTAGTGATGCAGCTCAGTTTTAGTAAGATGTGTATTAGCTTGTTTAACACACTGGTTTACAATGTGCACTCCTTATCTAGATCGCTGCATTATAGGAAACCAAAAAGACTGAATTCAAAATATTTTAAATAGTTAACTCAGCAATATGTCTTTATTCATTTATTTATCAACCTTAACTTAATTTTAAATTTAGTGATGCAGCTCAGTTTTAGTAAGATGTGTATTAGCTTGTTTAACACACTGGTTTACAATGTGCACTCCTTATCTAGATCGCTGCATTATAGGAAACCAAAAAGACTGAATTCAAAATATTTTAAATAGTTAAGGTTGATAATAGCTTATAAAAGCTGAGGTGTAATGTTTCCTTTGAGTTTTGATGTGTTTATTCATATGGATGGTGCAGTGGTGCAGTGGTTAGCACTGTTAGCGCTTTGCCGGCGTGGGTATTCTCTGGGTAGCTTCCACCAGGTGACTTTTAAATTGTTAGTAGGTGTGGATTGTTACTCTATGTATTGGCCCTGTGATGGACTGGCGACCTGTCTAGGGTGTACCCTGCCCAGTGTCAGCTAGGAAGACTTCAGCCCCCCAGTTTTCTGTAGAAAACTGTTAAAATTATTATATAATATTGAGACAAATGTTCTCTCTAGCCTATATGTACGTATACTGCAGTCAGCTTGTTGGCCTTGTATGCAATTGATAACAGAGTTGCATAACTGTGCGTTGTATCTATATGAGTGTGTGGGTGGGATGAAACCTGCTTCCAGTATTTTCTGAGGGTGGGTAGTATAACCTAAATGCCAGTCTGATCTCTTTATTTGAACAGAGAATGGCAGCAAACTGTAGGAGGTTTGCGAGGCGTTGGCTGCAGTGTGGGTGGACAATGACGCAGCCCAGTCAGACTGCTGCTGGGAGTGTCCTCTTTGCTTCAAGCAAATTCAAAATTGGCCATCCACACATAGATAAAAGCCCGGACCTTGATACTGCTGAACATGATTTACCCCCATGCTGTCATCTAAGTAGTTTCTGTGATTATGACATTGCACTTGTCCCTGTGTGTCCAATTCAGCGTGCCAGCTGCCCAGCTGCTGCTTTCCCCCACCCCCTCAATAAATTCTGCATTGATTTTTGATGCTGAGCCTGCCTGATGGTAAAACTCCCCACATCCCTGTTAGTTTCCATTGAATTTTCTCTAGCTATTGTCCTTGCATGATGAGGTGCAGTGCCTTAGCTAGCTGCTTGCTATGTAGGACTATGAGCATTTCAAGTTAGCTTTCTGCAGCAGGGGATCTCTGCATTAGCGCAGCACATTCTCCACTCTCCCCTCCCCCTTTCCTCCTCATACTCTCTCTCTCTCTCTCTTTCTCTCGCTCTCTCTCCATTGCCCCTCCTCTCCATGTGCAGACAAGGGAGCATGCTGTATGTGTATGTGTGTGTGTGTATATGTGTGTGTGCATGCGCAGGGTGGATGGGGATGCTGTATACTGTAGCTGAGAGCTGCAAGGTGACTGAGGGAATGGAGAGGGATACAGAGCCCTGACGACAGTGACGATGCAGTGCCCTCTTCCTGAGCACCTTCTCATCTTCACATCCCTCCATCTCTCTGTCTTCCCTCTCCCTCTTTCTCTTTATAGACTGGGGTGGACCGCCTGCCCTGCTTGCAGCGCCTCTTTCTCAGCTGCAACAACATCACCAGGTAAGAGCTTGTGCCGCTTAACTCCCTCCTTCCCGCAGGGCAGAGACAGGGATGGTAGCCGGACAGTGCCACGTCCCCTCCCATGGCTCCTGGCAGAGCACACACACCCACAGCCAGACACACTCACAGATTTGCTGTAGTGGGCAATTTTTGCAACCTAGAACACAACATCCTGGATATGTTCTTTATTTTTAGTATTTAACAATCTGTTACCTAAGAAATGGGTGTGAGAATGTTTAAAGTTATTCAGGCAACAAAGAAGCAGGTTGTGAGAAGGTAATTGTTGATGACAGATCTGAAGGTTGGATGAATTCATAGGAAGCATACCTAGGTAAGGGTGTGTAGCATGAGTGAGAGGTATGATTTTTCTGTCTTAGTGAAACTGTCAAACTGCTTTACACACTTTTTTCCAATATCTTTCTTGCTGTTTTTCTTTTATTCTTAATCTCTGAGCCCAGCAATCAAAATGTCACAGAGTAAACTTAACACAGCATCATCTTTGCACTGAATTAGGCTTTTTTTTTTTCACGTTTGCCTCATGGAGGAGCATTTCTGTGGGATCCAGGGTGGGACATTGCTCATTAGCCCCCCTTGACCATAGCCACCTTTGGCACTGATAGATCTGACCAGACATTTCAAACCAGCATTGCTGTTCTTGTGTCTCCATGCTTCAGTTACTCACACATTAAGAATCATGAAGTAGTCACAGACAATAAAATCCATCTGTATTCTTAAACTTCCGACTTTACAGAGAATTAGTTCAGTAATATTTATTGAACTAATTTTCATTATGTAAAACATATATGTATCATTCACCATTCTTCATGCCAGGGTATTTTAATGTATCGTCTGTGTATATTGCTATAATGGCAGTGTAGAAGGTTGGCTGGTGTGTGCATCTTTTGGAACTCTTTAATGCTGATAGGAGAACAGTTGTGCTCTGTTGCTAGGTAAAGAGACAGAGCACACTCATCACCTTGGTGCAGTTGGTTTACCCAGTTCAGGCTCTTGGATCAAAAATCCTTCATGAAATAAGTTAATATTAAAATAGAACTTGTAACTTTTTATAATATATTGCTATTTTTTTTTTTTTTTAAACAAAACCTGCCTGAATTAGGGAAGACACCCTATGAGATAGGATAAAATGACTAATAAGTCAATGAAGAATAGGTGCAGGGATTGTAGGGTAGTGCTAGATGAAGCCTGAAGCTACACAATTTTCATTCACACCCCACTCTGTACTCACAGCTCAAAAATATTTTTGATGTTTTTGATATTGGACCTTTAGTAGCGACCAGAGATTGGCGGATCTTGCAACAATGACAAGTTCTGTTTCTGTAAAGGTGCTAGTCTTCATTATTATTATTATTCATTGTTATGAATACAGCAATTATGCAGAATGTGTTAGATGCACTCAAGCACCTGTTTCTCTCATTATTTTTAATATCCCATAACAGAAAGGGCCAGAGCTACTGCATGTGTTCGACTGTGTTAGATTAGAAGGCCCCTGGTATTTCCAGTATGGTCTTTAACATTCAGTGAAACCTCTGGCTAGGAGCAGGCACAGTGTAGCAAGACTTTGAGTAGTTCCAGGCAAATGATTCATCAAGGTTATTATCATAAATTAGCAATGATAGAATCTCCCCTGCCTTACATAGCGTGACTCTGCTTTTTCACGTCTCCTTTTGCCACAGGGTGATATCAACAGTGTAGCAGATTTGTCTCTCTTCATTGCCCCCTGAGTAATGTCAGGCTGCCAGAGTGCCTGCTGAATTACCAGTTTATCATGGCATGTGTAAGCTTGGCTCCATTCTGTCAATACGAGCTGAGGCAAAATGTGTCAGAATTAAAACACAGACAGTGAAATTGTCTTGTATAACTTTCCTGGTGTGTGACTCAGAATCTGCAATATTTATTTCTATATTCTTTATTTTATTTTATGTCAAAGTCTCATTTAAAAGTGTGATTTCTTTTTTGGAAAGTGACCCGACCAAGAGGGCAGTGGACATAATGTTAACAGTGATAAAGACAAACAAAAACACATACAACTGTCAGATGAATGAGTCAAAACAGGTGCAATTTCAAATGAATTACAATACAGCTTTGAGAGCAGTCCATTGACCAAGAGTACCTAAATTCCCAGCTCTACAATTTCAGGTTATATTTGAAAGCTTTTTTTGCATGATTTAGCTCTGACTCTGGGGACAAACATTAGTAAAATATGAGAGTGAAAGCCATGAAAATTGTTTTTTTTAAACATGTATTTACACAGATAAGAGGTCCTGTGTGATTTCCACAAATAGTAATAAAACACAGAGCACAATGGTAAGGAGTATCCAGCTTCTTAGCTGCTGATCAGGTGCATTTACAAAGTGTCCAATGTTTAATCCAACAAATTCTGATCTATAACAATGGCTAAATTCTTAGCTGTTTCAGGTGCTTGAGCAGTTTTGATCTCAGAAAAATTAGATTTTAGTTCTTTACCATTTACTTTACTTGGATTTGAGTTAAATGGAGATGGAAATGCAGAATGCAGGAATTCAAGTGTTTGTACTACGTCTCAGTACTAGCCACTCTATGTAAAACATTTAGTGTGGGCCAGTCTTTGTACTGGAAAAAACCCCAAAACTGAATCTCACGAGTGTGTTTAAAACCTTCTTCCTTTGTTTCTAGTTTTGACCAGCTAGCCTGCCTTGGAGAGTTGTACTCCCTTTCTGAACTCACCCTGGATGGGAATCCTGTAGCCCTGGAGACATGGTACAAGCAGGCCGTCCTGCGCTGTGTGCTTCATCTCAGACAGCTGGACATGAAGCGCATCACAGTAAGACTGATGTGTTTGTCTGTGTGTGTTTGCAAGAGATAAACTGGACACCAGCCACCAAATAAAATATACAATAGCTGTGCCTGATAAGATTTTTTGTTATCCTTTCTGATAATTCTGCTTTTTTTCCCTATCAGTAAGTAATTGCTACATTTTACTTTTCAAAAATAAGGAAGAAATGTTCACAAATATTGTTAGAAGCAAAGAGCTGACTTAAGCAATTAAACCTTCACAGCTTATGACTCTTTATATTTATAAAAGCCATGTCATATTCTTTTGTCACTCTCTGATCTTCCTGAAGTCACTGTAAATGTTGATACTTGAGAGTGGCTCAGTCTTGACAGAAACTTTAATGTGATTTCACAGTTCGAATTTATCGTGAACCCACATAGTCTCCCATTCACTGTCCCTGCATCTCCAACTGTATGCAGATCTTTACAGTGCTATGCCCTGGAGTCTTTGCCCCATGACACTGGAATAGCATTCATCATGTTTTACTGTGTGCTAATGGCAAACATGAATCAGTGACTAAATTATGACTCTAAGCTAAACATTTACACTTATTCTAAAGACAGTGTGTGTAGCAAAACAATGACTTTTCTCAGAAAACATGAAGTCATTTTATTCACCAGAAGTGTGCTGTGGTGAAATGTCAGCATGCTTTTAGAAGCTGTCAAGCAAGGAGCATCCAGGTCTGAGCTTGTACTTTAAAGGAATCTGTAAGTACCACACACCTTGCCCTCCAAACATAGTGCTAATATGGAAAAAAAATCTTTGTAACTTCAATTTCAGCAATTTTCATGTTTTTACTTGAATTTTAACAGGTTTCAGGTTTAGCAAGTTTCATGATTATCAGGGTCCAATTAAAGCACCTCCAGCAAACTTCAGCTGTCAATCATTGATACACGGCAGTTTCATTTTCAGAGTTTACTGTAGGGAGATGCACAGCATTGACTTGATGACAGAAATATTTGCCTAGCATTGACGTTTACATTTTTTAAGCATATTAGCACTGATCTGGAATAATATGCCTCCAGAGCACTAGCACATAGCTATCACTATGTTGTCAAAGCCCATGACTGGCTGACTGTAGATTGACTGTTATTTATGAATGAAAGGGGAGTGAAAGCTTAAAATGAGAATAAAGTTCAACACACACACACACGCACAACATGTAATAGCAGGGTGCAAGATGCTAGCAGGCAGCCAAAATGGGGTACGCCTCCATCTATCTATTTATCTATCTATCTATCTATCTATCTATCTATCTATCTATCTATCTATCTATCTATCTATCTATCTA
>JAVDPK010002771.1:656596-709586 GCA_034780415.1 Cichlasoma orientale | reverse complement strand
ATTTGCAATGCACTTGAATTATTTTGCTCATCAATAAACGATGCAGTATAAAGCCTTTATTGTGAATTCCTTTATTTTTATGATTTAGTTCAAGTGGTACCAAATTTAGAGTTAAGTCTCAAGAAATAATATAAGTAGGGGTTTTCGGCCAGTTGCATCTCAAAATTTTCAAATCTGGCCCAGAAGAAAAAGTAATTGAATAGGCCTGAGGTAAATGGTTAGTGAATAGTTAAGACACGTGTTATGTGCAACCTTATGTTCCTGGTCTAGTTAGAATTGTGGCTTCAGTCGTGATTTATTTTTGACTGGCTTTATTACCTTTTTAGCTTCTATGAAAAATGTTTTTCAGTTGGTCTGACTACCAGCTTGGTTCTGACTGAAAAATATAATTATGATTTGGATGAATTATCATGACATTTTGTACATACATTGGTAGTGAATTTTACTGCCTTTGATCAACTGCTGACTTTCCCTTTTGAGAATTTTGGTACAGGGATTCATGCCTCCCTCAGGATTAATTGTAATCTCCTGATAATTCATCTACCACCATGACTGAGTCAAAAAATGTATTTAAGTTTTTCCACTACTATGCTTGATTGAGTAAATGCACAGCTAATAACATTTCAATCATTCATGAGTTATTTAAGAAAGAATCTTTAATTATGGAAGTTCTTCCTGACTGTACGCACAACAACCAATGAGAAACAATTCAGCAAAGTCGAGCAGCGCGGTTAATACCTAAATTAGTGATCGTGAATAAAAAGTTGAGCCTTTTTTGCTAACTGATAGAGGCAAATTAACATAGTGTGTGTAGATGGGAGGAGAGAAAAGTGAAAAATGTGACAGTGAGGCAAGTGTGTGCATTCCTGTGTAAAATTTTGTGTTGTGCATGATGGTGACAATCCTGTGTATGTGGAAAGCAGAGATCCTATGACTTTATTGTTTTTGTGATTCTGCTTAGGTATTGTAGTTATCATTTATAATGTTTTTCTTTCTTATTGGATTTTAAAATGAATTGTCGGCTCTGCCGTTGAGGATTTTTGTTTATTTTTACATCAGGCGGGTAAGCCCAGGTTCAGGACCAGAGCGACCATCGGTGGGAACGGAGATCAGACTCCACACCAACAGCCGTCCAAACAGCCCACGAGACCCCAAGTAAGAGACCAATGGCCTTATGATATGTGTTGTTAATATATTGAATGTTCTCACATCCTCTGACAGAATCTCACAAAATGTCACTCGTACCTTGATGAAAGACGTTTTGACAAACTGCTGTTTGGTTGTTCCTGTCATTCACATTTACATGCAGTGTTTTAGCAACTGCAGTCCCATTTTTTTTATTTTTTTTTCCCCCTATCAACAGATGGCAGAATGGCCTAGATAGAGCATGTAGAGATCATCATGGTGACATATTCAGATCCTGTTGGTGTGTGAAGCCTGTCTTGAAATATTCGTATACAACACAGTGACCCCTTGAGCTCTCTGAGCTCTGGTAAGATGTCTGAAAACAGTTCTGTCCTTTGTAATGCTTATAACAAGGACTTTAAATCAGATGTCTGGACTCTGTATAATGTGAAAGTAAAGCTATTCTTTCCTATGAAGACTGATCCAGGTCTGGATGAGTTATGAGGGGGAGGGCTGAGATGAAAGTATGGGCTGTGTCAAGGGCTATTATTACATGTTTCAAAGAGTGCCTTTCCTTCCTGCACCAGGATAAGAAAAGGGCCCCAAAGCAGAAGCTTCAGTGCCAGTGGTGTTCCTTTACTAGCCTATTGTAACTTCACTAGCATGGCTTAACAGGTCATAGTGACGAAGACTCTGCCATACTCTAATCGCCTGGGAGTTGAATTACTTTGGCTTTTACTGTGAGACAAAATACAAAGGTAATTTACAAACCCTGGCACCACCACTAACATGAAAGAGAAGCCACATGTGTGACTAAAAAGGTCAAAGTGTAAAATCCTCGAAATGCTTGGAAATATGAGCGTTAGGTTGGAAATTTAAAACTTGTTTTGCTCAACAGTGGGTGGGTGTACAGAATGTTATAATGCCTACACAGTGTGGTCCTGATTACCTCGGAGAGCTGTTGAAGTACTACACCCTGAAGAAAATTACACCATCCTCCCTCATAGAGTGCATGGAGGGGCAAATGATGGATGAACGTGTTTTTCAAGGCCTTAAATCGACACTTTAACTTCATGACATCACCTATCAGGTCTTTCTGGGTGCAGATTTACAGGAAATGCTAATAGCAAGAGAAGGCTTGTTTTTCACACACCATGAAGAGACCATATGCTGTGTATGCACTTCTTCCTTAAACTAGGGTCTGGACTCTAGTTCTCACATCCAGGCCACTGCAGAGAACTAAAATAAATATTCATGTATAGCTCAGTGCAACAACGTATTCCATCCATCCATAAGAATAGAGTAAAATTCCAGAGAGCCTGGAAGTTCGCTTGCATTTCTACACATAAACCTAAATCCAGAGTAAAATGCTAATTTCCAAAGTTCATATAATGTGTGTATTTATGTCCTAGTAAAGGTTTAGTTATTCAGCTTTCTTTAAATGGAACATGGGATATATTGGCTGTAAAGGAACCATTTGTCATCCCTGGTTGACATTATTTGTTTCTTTATATACAAAAATAAATCGTCCCTTTCCAATGATTTGTCAAATGAATGTTGACAGTGCTTTTGGCTCGATAGCATCATAAAATTTATGGGTCAATAGTTTGCATCATACCAAAGTATGACTGTAATGCAGGCTTAATTTTATTCATTTTTGTGAAATTTTAGATTTATTTAACCTCATTACCCCTGACAGATGGAATAAGGGTTGCATGGCAGTAGAAGAGGATTTCAGTAGTGGAGTTGGGAGTATAAACTGTTGAGATGAAGGTTTGTGCATAGATCCTGAACAGGTGGGATTTTCTGAGTTTAGAAGGAAGAACTCAAGAAATTCTAAACCAGTGCAAGCTGTAGGAATTCTTTACATTAACAGGACTGTTCTGTGCAGTCATCAGTACCCAGTAAGTACACATCTTAACAACTTGCATTCGCTTTTTACCAGAGTAAAATGATGAAATGCTATGGTAAAATAACAGCTCAGTTCAGATTCATATGCATCACTACCTCATAATACTTGGGCATGTGTACAAGCTGTTTCTGTGGTGGGATTCAGTTAAGAGATGACAGATGTCCCTTTTAAAACCTTTTTTTGTGTTTTGTTAAATAGCCCTAATTGGTTGGTTGTGTGTAATTCATAAAGAGAGCAGGAGCCCTGCAATTGTGATAGATTCTTCACTCCTTCCCCGCCTTGCTCTACTCTTCTCTCAGCATTTGTACATGGGTTCATGTCATAAGGGGATTCAATGCAACATGGAGCTTTTCAGCTTTGCTGAACAATATGTGACGCCATGCAGATTGTGTTGATGGCACTCTGCCAGAAGTTTAGAAGTTACTCTCATTCTTGACGTGACTTATCTACATGTTACGCTCCATCTCCTGCACTGCTCTCCGGCTCCTTCTGATTTACAGCCTTTGGCATTCTTGCATTTTGAAGGCGTGGCATATTCCTTAAATATATTAAACTGCCTTTCAGAGTCTGGCGTCTCCCCGTCTAGTTCCATGTTTTTGTTCATGTGTTTAGTTGAAACAGGACCCACTTGGACTTTGCGACTTTAAAACGTCTTTGCTACTATTTCTTAAACCTTTAAAGAACACACATGCTCGCAGTCATTGCTGTTGGAATGCATTTAGAGCTCTTGTCATCCTAAGGAGTGTCTATCACTCTCTACACTCTTATTTGAAATAAAAAAATCAAAAATATATATACTGCCTGTACTGCACTTGTTGCAAGAATTCATTGTTTGAACCTTTTGTACGTTTTGGTGTCCACGTCAGTTCCTGAGGTTGCTACATATTAAGGAATGGACATAATTATGACCTTTGGTACTGTTTAAGGTACAAGTTGTGAAAATAAACTTTTGACAGGACTCTATGCAGTCCTGTGAAAATCTAAGTACACCCTTAGTGCTTTCATGGGAAATGAGAAGGCAGGTCTCAGCACATACTGTTAATCACGTGCATTTGATTAATTGATTATCAGAAAGTGTGACCAACTTTATAAAAGAGATTTTGGTAGTTTTCTGCTCTGGAGCATTCAAGTGTGTGTTAAAACAATACCACAATCTTCCCAGGAGTGTCATCCCAGCAAGTTCACCCTGAGGTCTGTGCAGTGCTCAGAAATTGCCAAAAAAAAAAAAAACCCAAAAAAAACCAAGCGCTAGATCTCAGAATCTACAGGCCTCAGTAATTTTGTTAAATGTTAAAGTTCATGGCAGTACAGTTGGAAAAAGACTGAACAAGTATGGCTTTTTTGGAAAGGTTGTCAGGAGAAAGACTCTTGTCTCTAAAAAGAACATGGCAGCATGTCTTAGGTTTGCAAAGTTGCATCTCAAGAAACCATAAGAATTCTGGAACAATGTCCTATTGACAGACCAGACCAAAGTAGAGATGTTTGGCCATAATGTACAGCCCCACATTTGGCAAAAACCAAACACAGCATGTCAGCAGAAAGACTCACATACCAGCTGTCAAGGACAATGGTGTAGCGGTGATGATTTGGGCCTATTTTGCAGCTGCAAGACCTGAACATTTTACAGTCATTGAGTTGACCATGAATTCCTCTGTATACCAAAGTCTTCTACAGTCAGATGTGAGGCCATCTCTCCGACAGCTAAAATTGGTCCATGCAACAGGACAATGGTGCCAGACGCAGCAGCAAATCTACAGCAGAAAAGCTGAAAAATAAAAGGATCAATGTATTGCAGTGGCCCATTCACAGTCTGACCTCAAGGTGGTTCTATCGCATCGGCCATTCCCAAAGTCAGGAGTGCTGCGGCCTACTTCAGAGAATCCCACGGGGGCCACCCAAACTTTAATCTTTACTCTAATCAAAATACAAGAGAGAGTGATGCATTTCCTTGAAAATTTTATTCAAAAAACATACACAACACACGCTGTTGGCTAAATTACTACGTCATATGTAAAGTGCTAATGCCAATATGCGACCCACTGCCACTGTGACACAAACTTCAACACAAGAGCAGTAAATTTAGGTCAAAGTAATGAGTAATATCACAAATTAACTGCCTCCTGTTACCAGTTTTAATTCACTTTTTGTATAAATAAATTTATATAAATATGGAAGTGTACATTTTTGTGAGTCATTTCAAACTGAGTTTCTGTTATTACTGCGGCTCACCTGCAGTACCTTCACAGCCCACCAGGGGGCCCCGGGCCACACTTTGGGAATCACTGCATTACATAATGGGATGTACTTAGTTTTTGGACATGACTGTACGTGTTGTAATCATTCTACTTGAGGAAATGCTCTCTAAACTTTCAGGGGATTTTTTTTTTAGTTAGAGTTCAGTTTTTGGCCATTGGCAGAAAAAAAACTGACAGCAAGGTTGACTCTGGTACACCATATCAATTTCTTTTAATACATCTGTGGGATTTCCCACACCATGACCATTCCTTGACATTTGAATAAGAATCCAGAGTGAATGGTGGATCACATTATCTATATAGATGTAATATGTCTAGATAAAAATAGGATTGACTGGGACATTCCTCATCAGTCAATGGTGTATTGTGAGAAGTTCATGTTGTATTACATGATTAAATTAGTTCACCAACCACTATAGTCGAAAAATGTGCAGGGCATCGCTGAGCTCCTGGACCGTCTGAGGTGCAACCTGGGGGCATTGGATAGACTGAAACATAATGTCCCAGAGGTGTTCCATTTGATTTAGGTCAGGCGAGCGTGGGGGGCTGTCAATGGTATCAATTCCTTCATGCTGCAGGAACTGCCTGCATACTCTCGCCACATGAGGCTGGTCATTGTCATTGGTTAAAGACCTTCTACAGTCCTGTCCAGCTCTCCTAGAGTAACTGCCTGGAATCTGCTCCGTGCTCTTGAGACAGTGTTGGGAGACACAGCATATTTTCTAGCAATAGCACGTATTGATGTGCCATACTAGAGGAGCTGGACTACCTATGTAACCTCTGTAGGGTCCAGGTATCACCTCATCCTACAAGTAGTGACAGTGACCCCAGCTAGATGCAACAGTGGAGGGGAAAATGTCAGTGGCCTCCACCTGTAAAACCATTCCTGTTTTGGGGGTTGTCTCATTGTTGCCCCTCTGGTGCACTTAATTTCATTAACACCAAAGCAGGTTTTTTTTTTTTTTTTTTTTTTTTTTTTTTTTTTTTTATATATCTAACTCACTGAAGTCTGATGCAGATGGCGGTATTCATTTACCTCTGCATTCATTCCTTTCTCCTTCCTGTTTTATTTTTTTCTTTACTTGGTTAAGCTTGTTAATTTAATTGAGACACCAAAACTACCTGTAGCATACCTCTCATTTAAAAAGGAATGTTTCGAATTCAGTTTAAGTGTTCAGCTTACAGCACTTGTTCACCATTTTAACTTTTTGATTACATTTTTCCACCTAGGAGAGGAAACTGCACTTTGCACTTCATAAAAATGTCATTGTTTGAGGGCCAGTCTGTAAAAATGGTGAATTTTTTTTTTTTTTTTTTAAAAAGAAGCCTTAGATATGCTGCAGCCTCATTATAGAATATTATATGCACTTTTTAGTTTACATTGCTTTGTGCCCCCAACTATCTATTTAACCTATCTAGTAAAGGCTACAGTTCAGACACAGACTTTCTAAAGTTTGGTCTCAGCAGTAATCTTGGATTAGACTTCAGTAATCAAGGGATTAATCTTAAAGCCAGTTTGCCTTTCTGTTGCATTTCATCGGGAGGCTATGAAACATGAATAAGGGTGATTCGTCTGTTGTCGGGTTCAATTCAGAATGATCACTGTTGAGTAGCGTGGAGCCAGTAGCCATCTGCTATACTGAAAAGTCCCTTGAGTGTCAGCAGACCCAGACGGAGATTACGTCTCCTTGAGACTTGCCAAGATTCTCCCCTCTCAAGACTCTTATCAGAGAAGGGCACTTCAACAGTTGCATAGGAGAACAGAAAGCAATTGGGCAGTACAAATAGGACATTGACTAGACCAGTGAGTGTTCTCTTGCATTACCCTCCTCTTAGAACAATGCTTCAATTTTCAAGCAAATATAGCATGCACTTTTGGCTTGACGACATTCTTCAAGTTTCACAAAACAGCACAATCTGTGCATTTAGTATGAGAAAATTGACTTAAGGAGTGTTTTTGTGTGTGTTTGTATATAATTTGCAGGCTTGTGGAGGCAGGGAGCGGCAATGTTCAAAGCTTGTCCTTGTCTGACAGCCACCTGGCGGAGCTGGATGGAGACACCCTGCGTTTATTCGGACTCGGAGCCCTGGAGGCCCTGGAGAGGGGCTGGGGTGTTCAGACTGCTGGTGCTGTCAATGTAATAACCTTCCGCTACATCAACTTTGACGCTATTGTACCAACACTGCCACGAATAAGAGTCAAGTTCCCAAATTTATCGGTGAGGCCATGTTATATAATGAGCTGTGCAACTGTGTTGATTTAAGTGAATCATGAATGAATAAGCTCATCCCAGTTTTCATCTATATTACCCACCAAAGTGCCATGACATGGCATGACACAAAGAGGAAGGTCTTTGGAGGTCTTGGTTGGTGGCTGTTTGCCAAGTCATGGCCAGTTAGTCCTTCACTGTTGTCCCCTTTAAACATAATTTAATTAGCTGAATATTTTATCCAAAGTGCGTTGAAGTTTTTTGAAAGTGTGTGTGTGTGTGTATATATATATATGTATTGAAACACTTTTACCCCAAGGCAAACCCTGTAAGTCTTTGCCGTTAACTTAGTGAGTTACTGGCAGCAATTATACTGTAGCTAGTTATTGTTTTAACTAGGACCAACTTATTTATTTATTTTTGATAGCATCTGATCTTCCTGGAAACCAACATCAGCCGTCTGCCGCAGTTGGCGGCCCTGGCTCAGGTGAGGCGTCTAGATCAGCTGACCATCCACCCAGAAGGCAACCCAGTGGTCGGTTTGACTCTTTGGCGCTCCTTCGTCATCTACCGGCTCTACCACTTCAACCTGCAGAGGATCAATGGCCAGGAGGTGAGGATCAGCTTGATATTTTAACACAGTCCTGCTGTAAATAGGCAGTGAGTATCAGAATTTATCATAAACAAAATTACAAATATATAATTTAATTTGCTCACCGGTTTGAGATTTATAAGAGCTTGACGATTGATACCTCGCATGGCAACAGGTTAGCCTAGTACAGAAAATGGGGGGGGGGGGGGGAGAAGAGAGAAAAATTTGCAGAAATGAAAACTACTAATCTAAATTTATATCTACATGTTGTTTCTCATTCATTTTAAAGTCTAGAAAAGCTGTAGCGTAAAATGGACCAAGCTACAAATCGCTGCATCCTTTTTCATTTAAAATTTTATATGGCGTCCCAGTTTTTCAGGAAATGGGGTTGTAATAAACTAGCATAAACCTGGTTAACATGACAAACCATTCAAACACTAACCAGTCATGCTTCTGTTTTTGTTTGTAATGAAACAGACAGATGTGTCCTTTAGTTGTGCTGGTAGGTGGTTTTTGTCAGCCTTAGACCAAAAGCCTTAGACCAAAAAAAACTGGCTTTTGCATCTGTGTTCAGTTGCCAAGCTAACAGGGTGATATGTGAGTGGTATTGATTTTCTCATCAATTTCTCCACCAGAAAGTGAATAAGCATAATACAAAACATGTCAAACTATTAATTTACTGTTGCCAGCCTTAAATTATAGGTCTGTGTCTCCTGGAATGTCCTACCTGAGGATATTACCTCTATATTGGAACCCATTTTGATCTGATAAATGATCTTTAAATTAGTTTTCACCTGCCGCTTGTTTTCACTATGTTAGCTATCGCTATCGTGTCTTATCCTATCTTGCATCTGTTAAATGGGGTCAGACCTTTTTAGTAAGCTGCACCCATGACAAAGCTGTAAATCTTGATTTTATATGGGAAACACATGAAAAAGCTCATCAGTTAAATATCTTGTGTTGTATGTATGTGTATGTTTTTGTATTGACCTTAGGTGACCATGAACGATGTGATCGCTGCAGAACGAGTGTTTGGGACACTGGGTCATATAGCAGCCACCGAAACTCCACGTTGCCGGCTCCTCCTGCTGCTCGAGGAGTCCAGGTGAGAACTTGAGCTCAGATGTTTTACCATAACAGAGCATTAACTATAGTTTAATGACAGGTGTGTGCTTGGACCGTGTAGGTTGTTTGTTTAAATATGTCAAAAATGTGTGGATCCTTAAATGTGTGTCAGATGTGTAGGCTTCTGTGCATGTGTGTACATGCCTGTGCATAGCGTTTTGTGGGTACATGTGTGTGAGTAACAGTGAGACAGAGCCTGGCACAGAGGAGCCAGGGGAATTAGACTGTGTCTCAGGGTAAGGGTGGGTACTTGGCATTTGGACACAAACATTCCTTTCTCTCCCCAGCCAAAAAAACTCTTGAGGTCTGTCACTCAGGGTCAATTAAAAAAACATCCTCACAAAGAAAAAAACACCTGAACTTGTCACGCACAAGACTACTTTGGCCAGAACTTGTTAGTTAAGGACAGAGATTAAATTGTAAAGCTGCACACATGATGCTCCTTATCAAAAAATTGTCAGTTCCAAAAAATTAAGAAAATTGTATCTTTATTCCATTAACGTTCAATACATTGATAACAATGAGAGTAAAGCGCAGATGTAAATGTAAATTTTGGTGATGCAGAATAAAAGGAATCAACTCAACTTTGTCAGTTGCTGCCGAATGGACAGGACAGATGTAGAACTGAAATGAAGTTTCCCGTGACCCACGGTGTGCAAAAAACACATGTACAATATACAAAATATATACAAAATATAGATGTAGGCAGTGATTGCAGATAATGAATGAATGCATCCGTACCTCCATCCATGTTCTTCCACTTATCCAATTCATGTTAAATAAAATTTAAACAAATTTATAAAATCCATTGACAACTTTTGGGCGGTCAGTGTTGCCCTTTCAATATCAAGTTAGAAATGTAAGCTTCTGGATAACTGGCTCTGTGTTGCATCTCACCTCTGCTTCATGCATCATGTATATAATGGGTTTATAATACAGAAAAGCTCAAGGCCAAAGATTGTTTTTGTATCAGTGCATACATTTAAGTCAAATGCAGAATCTTCATTCACTTGTATCCATCTGTCTTATTTCTAAAAACAAAACAAACAAAAGATCTGAAAGATCTGAGATTGTGTCTCACGTGTGGTTTTAGTTTACCTGCTTGAAAAATAATAATAAAAAATACTGGAAAAAACAATTTTGAATGAGGAAACAGTGTTAAAAGATGGCAAATTCATGTTTAGTTCTTATGTCCTTGTTTTGTTCAGTAGGTTTACATGAAACACTGGTGAGGAGTTAAATTCCTGCAGAGGTCAGGAAATACAGGGAGATCATGACTTTACATGGTTTTCAAGATTTGTCCCCACTGGGATCCTGATGCTGCAGGGTGCCCTGGATGCAAGCAAACAATCTTCCCTTTGGGTTTGGGTTGTAGGTTTGTTAGCAAGAATACTTTAAAAGTTATGGACCAATTTGCACTGCAAGATAGGACAAAATTTGATATTATGCATCATATTTTCACATACATACATATCAAATAGAAATAAAGAAAAATTGATCCAGGGACTCAATTCATGCAGAATTTACAGCCTTGGCATAGGTATGCATTCTCAGACTGCTCTTATCTGAATGTGCGCTGCAGGCATTCTGGTCAAAAAATCGCTTCATCCTAAACTATGGAATTCATGATCTCATTACATTAAATGCTTTCAGTTTATCTCACTGTGTTTCCAGCATAAGGAGCTCTAACTGGCATTGGAAACACTTGTGATGCTCGTTATCTTGCATATATTTCTTAGCTATTGGATTTTTCTGTGCACATGGGCTCCTCTAAAATTTGGCATTGGGCCAGTTTATAGTCATCGCTTCCTTAATAACGTTACTTAGCTAATCTTTTAATTGTGTTAATTCCATGCAAAATCTGTGCTTCTTGTCTTTCCTGTCGTGAATATGAAAAGTCCCGTGATTGACCAGATGAGAGAATGCTGTCACCAATTAATGATAAAACCTGTGCTAATGTCCTCCCTCTGTCCCTTGCTTCTCCTCCTCCTCCTTCTCCTCTAGCAAGGGTGTGTGATACCCACATTAAGCATATCTCAGAGTTCATCACAGTACGAAGTTGCATGTGCACGATGCAATACTGTGAATCCTCTGCTTTCAACAGCTGTTCATTTTCACTCTTTTGTGCTGTGGGACAGTTGTATTTGTGTGTCTGTTCACATTTAGAATTGTTATAATACTCTCTTGGAGTGTTACAACAATCATGTCTAACTTCCTTAGGCCAGTATTAATGTGTTAGTTATAATAATGTGTGTCTGATACACACTGACGTGGCACACACACACTCACACACTCTCCAAATGATCTTATCTTACAAGGAATGTTTGCCTCCAGCCTTCTCTGAAAAGACTGTTTCAGCATCCTGGCACTGACCTGTGGCACATGTTGGTGCAGTAGTGACATTTCCTTCTGATATACAGCAGCATTTGATGTAGTTTGTTTGTGTCCTGTGCTGCTTTAACAATGAAATTAAAAAAAAATGTGTATGTGTGTGTATATATATATGTGTGTGTGTATATATATGTGTGTGTGTATATATATGTGTGTGTGTATATATATGTGTGTGTGTATATATATGTGTGTGTGTGTATATATATGTGTGTGTATATATATGTGTGTGTGTATATGTGTGTGTGTATATATGTGTGTGTGTGTATATGTGTGTGTGTGTATATGTGTGTGTATATGTGTGTGTATATATGTGTGTGTGTGTATATGTGTGTGTGTGTATATATGTGTGTGTGTGTGTATGTATATATGTGTATATGTGTATATATATTTTTCTGAGCTGAACGGGCTTTATATGCTGTCATTTCTGATAATTTCTCAAAGTGAGCCAATTCCTTTATTTCTAAAGAACACCGTTTTGACAGCATTAAGTTGAGATAGTCATTTGATGGACACGCCTTTATTATCTTGGTGTCACTCACTGCAGACACTGTTTCTCTCCAGGTGTCTGTGTGTTTCTTCAGTCTGTATCTCACTTACTCTTCTTTCCTGTCTTTCTTCACCCTGAAGGAAGAGGCAGCTGCAGTTCCTGTTGGAAGGGCGTGGCCGGCGGGCAGGACTGAGTCCAGAGGAGCTGCGTGATAATGGGAAACTCCTGGGAGAAGGCCTGAGCAGAGCATTGTTTAACTACCCAAGCAGAGACTGCAGTGCAGAGAGCCCTGAGGTTAGTTCTTAGAGTGCCCACTATACTTCATCCTCAAACACACAGGTCATTAATGCAGCATCAAAAAGGAATCAATATTTGACATCAATCCTTTACCAGAAATTTAATTCATGCAGGACACTGTGCAGTAATTTATAATTGGGGAACAGAGCAGATATGACATTGAATAAGTCAGCTATAGCAGGAAAGGAGGAGCTGGGGTGAGATGGATTGAAAGTTGTTCTTCACTTCAATATTATCCATAGAAATATTACACCAAGGAAATATATTGTGTATGTTATTTTATGTATACAAGGCACTTGCTTATCATCATCATCATGACTCAAGGAGACCAGAAAGCTTTCATTGGAACCACTTAAATTTCACTGATAAATGTAACTAACACCACCAGTGTTAGCAGAAACTTTGCATTGGATGACATAGCTCATAAAACCCACATAACATGCAGAAGAATAGAAGAACAGCAATTTCTAAGATATTAAAACCACTTTCCTCCACCAAATACAGTAACATGATTACACTTGGCATTACTCTAAATGCCAAATATTACTTAATTCTTTATTCTCTCTTAAATTCAACAGCAATAAATACGGTGAATTTGGGATAATGGCACACTGTAGAAGCCTAATCCTATAGCTACTGTAGCCTCTTAGCAACTGGCACCTCCATTCACTGAGGACAGAGTGGAGCATCTGACATGTTTGTGCAGATCAGGCACCGGTACCTGTTTTGGCATGACGGTGCTCTTGCTTTTCTGCCCCATGTTCAGGTCACCTCGTTCATTTTGATGAGTTGTTATATACTATATATAAAACTTCTGTTTCCACTGATCTAACATACTGTTATCATTGCTGTTTGAAAAATAAATATAAGCTAGAAAAATCAACAAACCCAGTCTATTATATTTATAAATTAAACATCCAAATCATAGTGTATACATATTTTGGAGTAAGTATGGAAACCACTTGAATGCTGACATCAAGAAAAAGCTAACTGGACTAGTTAACTGGGAGTAAGGGCAATCTGACATCTCTCCAACAGCACAACACAACATGCGCAATGAAAAAAGGTCTTTATTAGGACAGTGTAGGGTAGACAGGAAAAGGGGGACTGAGAGTGACTTCCAGGAAATGGTCTTAGGCAGACTCGAATTCAGGCCACTGCAGAGAGAAGCATAGCCTTCGGGTACATGAGTTTTCTGCTCAACTACATTGAGCAGAAAACTCAAGTATTTGCCTCCTTCCTGATTTTTTTTTTTCTTCTTCTTCTTCTTTTGCATATTTGTCACACTTACATGTTTCAGATCAGCAAACAAATAAATTTTTAATATTAGACAAAGATGGTGTGTAAATGTAAAATGCAGTTTTTAAAAGATTTCTTTTTTAAGGGTAAAAAAAGCTATCCAAACCTGCCTGGCCCTTTATTTTGACCCAGCCTCCTTTGCAGGAGAAGAAAAAGTCGAGGTATTGTCATAGCCTTGGCATGAGCATCGGCATCGTCGGCTGTTCCACAAAAACTTCAATGTTGTCCAAAACTTGAGAGCAATGTGACCTAGATGGGTGCATCTACTAAAACTCTCAGATGAGTTTAAATCTCAGTGACCTTGACGTCAAGGTAAAGGACAGAGGTCAGGTTTTCTGACAATCTTGTGAACCCAATAACTCAGAATGATCTCACCTAGATGCATACTGTTCAAACCCGTCAAACATCACACACTTGTTTGTTGGTAAATGTGAGACGAGCCTTCATGTCCTTTTTGGTCAGCAGTGGTTTTCACCTTGGAACTCTCATGGATGCCATTTTTGCCCAGTCTGTCTTATTGTTGAATCATGAACTCTGACCTTAACTGAGGCTAGTGTGGCCTGCAGTTCTTTAGATGTTCTTTGTTCTTTTGTGACCTCCTGAATGAGTCTTTGATGCACTGTTGGACTAGTTTTGGTAGGCCGGCCACTCCTGGGAAGTTTCACCACAGTTCCAAGTTTTCTCAGTTTATGGATAATGGCTCTCACTGTGGTTCACTGGAGTCCCAAAGCCTTAGAAATTGCTTTGTAAACAGACTGTTATCAGACTGATGGATGTCGATTACTTTGTTTCTCCTCTGTTCTTGGGTTTCTTTGCATCGCGGCATGATGTGTTGCTTTTTGAGATCTTTTAGCCTACTTCACTTTATCACAGGTTCTATTTTAGTGCTTTCTGGATTCAGCCAGTCTGGCAGTAATCAGCCCTGGGTCTGACTAGTGAAATTGAACTCAGCTTTCAATATATGAAATCATTTAAAAACTGCATTTTGCGTTTACTCTGGTTATCTTTGTCTAATATTAAAATTTATTTGCTCATCTGAAACATGTAAAGGTGACAAATATGGGGGGAAAAAACTAAGAAATCGGGAAGGGGACAAATACTTGTTCACAGCGCTGTAGGTGCGCTATAGGGGTGCCGGAGAAAATGTTTTATAGACTTCCCAATTTTATCAAGGTCTCTTACAGACCTTGTAATGAATCTGAATAGATGTTGGGTGTTACAGCAGGCCAGTGACCCCCAACTAAAACTACTACAGAACTAATTCAAATAAATTATACCTTTTGGAGTTGCCCAGTGAGAGCCCAGGTGCCATGACCCAGTGGAGATGTTCAAGAGAGCTGTTCACACCAGACATCCTGAGAACGTATTGGAGCTGAAGCACTGACCGATGTTTCCTCGTGAACGCGGTGCATTTCTAACCTGTTAAAAATCCAAGGTTTCACTTTTTTCCCCCCACAGGTACTGTTAATGTGTTATGGGTGTGTTTTTAATAAAGACATGTAGGGTTATTAGTGTCTCTGTGTTATTAGCTGAAGTCTGTGTACTTGTTAGATTTTTGATCCCACTATGAGCAGTTCATGCAGAAAACAGGTAATCCCAAAGGTTTTTTTCTTGCCATAGAAAAACAGAATCAGCAGCAACAATAAGCCCTCCTTTCTTTCACAGGAGGGCAGTGTGGAGTCATCAGAGCGTGCTGCTATGCTAGAGCAGTACCTACAGGAGTTGGTCCAAAGTGCATCAGACACCAACCTGAAGGGCGAGGCTTTACACAAGCTCTGGCCTTCCATGTTTGCAGAGATGGTGAGAGACTGTGTCTTGGAGATGAGGGACCGAGCGGCCTTCTGCCAAGCCAGCCTGGCAAAGCTCTCGGAGACCAAGTGAAAAGGACCAAAGGTTCACTGTTAGGCAGCACACATGCACCCGTGGACGGAGCTTTCTTGGGCATGTTCTGCATTTCATTTCACAATGGATAACACATAATCACTCTATCAGTTTTAATGTATTTGGAAACAGAAGGGTGGATTTCCTTAGTCTGTTGGAAGCTTTTGCTTGAGATGTATGTACAATATTTTATAGATGCCTGAAGAAATTGCCTGAATGTAGATTTTCATTAAAAAAAAGTTTGATTCTTCAGAGCTTGAAGCTAAATAATACTTGAAGAAAGGTAAAGAGACTTGGGTGACTCGTAGTGCACTGTGGTCCAGACGGAGCATCGCCTGCACTTTAAAAGCCTTCTGAATGACCCCTCTACACCTCTACACCGTTAATATCATCAGCTGAAAATGACCAGTGTCTCCTTTCTTGAGACTAGAATGATTTTTCTGTCTTAAAGCCTGTCTCATTCATTGCTGTCTCACTTCATCCTGCCGGACATAAATGCAAGGGCACAAACACGGACAAGGTCTTTTCTTTGTTTACCACTGATTTTCTGTATTGTACTTAGTATTAAAAAATTCTGCATTAACACTGAGATTGTGTGTGTGTAGTATGCCTAATTATTTTTCTTAGAAATGTCTGTACTGGAATGAAGGGGTTAGGTCTTGCAGGCATCCAGTTAGATTATTTCTTAAAGCGTATCTTTCTTGTTTTCAAAGTCAGCAACACCATCACCAAATTACCAACACCTGGTATTCCATGAGGCAGAGGCTCTGTGTTAATGCGTAGGAGGTCCAAAAACTACGACGGGTCCTCTAGGTAGCGTGAACTCAGACTGGAATGTCCCTGAAGGTGTAGAGGCTTCACCTGTTTCGCACCACCTGTTCCTCAATCTTATAAAAAAAAAAATGCTTAACCCTTATTTAAACTGACAGTCAGCAGGGAATGGCACCAAGCCAGAGGAGTAACTGCAGGGGGATGGTGTCAAACGGCCCCACACAATCTGACAGGTACTGCTGTCCTATGTCATCCACCCCACTGGAGATCAGTGCTCAGGGGTGTTTGACTTGAAGACGACAAGAACATCAGCGTCTGCTGGTTATTTTCTGGTAAAAAGTAATGCGAGTGAGTGATCTTGAAATTCATATTTACTTTTCTCCCACAATAAGTCTTCTGTCCCTGCTACAGAGTACAGTTTGGCATCTCTTCCAGTGGAGGGTTAAATCCGAGAGCCAGAACATCTAAATGTTTGTATATCAAGTAAGACAGGATAATGTGTTGTATTTGGGGAACCTGTGCCCTGATTTCATATGAAAGCTTATTCTGCTTTGACAGGAGAGCTCTCAGTGCAAATGTCTGCTATCAGAAAGTGACAACTAGTTTACTTTGAACACGTCTGATATGCAACATGGCTGCCTATCGGCAATGCACTGTTATATTTTGTCAGTTTGTGAGAGTACAGCTGTCAACACTGCAAGAAAAGTCTAGTCCCAAAGGACTGACAGAACTTTGGGACTAGTGACAACATGGAGAAGCAGAGCCACAAACTGAGAGCAGTGTCTCATCGCTGGAAAGAAGTTCAGACAGTTCAGTATTTCCTGAGCTCCACGCGGTCCAGAAAGCTCCACGCATAAATATGGGCTCCATATGTCTTGGTGAGTAATAACTGACAATCAATCTGCTGCTCAAATTGTTTTTTTCATGGGACACTACACTGACATTTGCACTGCCATTTATATTGTCAAACTTTCAGTTTTTAGAAAAAACGTTTAAATGTTAGAAACAGAATGTGTGCTAAGTGTACAAAAATACACACCCGCAAACTGTAGTTTTTATAGCTTTTAAAACTATTATGGAAAAAGCTGTTCGCCATCAGCTGTGTAGTTCCTTCGTTTCTTTTACCTTTAGCATTAAGTGCCAAGGCTGTTCCAAAAAGCAAAAAAAAACAAGCTATTTTATTCTGTCATATCTAACTACTTATATTTCTTATTTGATTGTTCCAGTTAAGGTTGGTGTGTTTGTGGCAAGGATTAAACTGTTACATGATAACAATCAGTGGCTGTAACCCGGATGAGTGAAGAGTGGGAGGCTTCAGTTAGCACTGGCTACAGTATATCATCAAAATAGCTTTTATCTGCGTCTGAAAACTGAGCAGTTGGATCGCAGTAAATCAAAGCACTTTTTTTCTGTCACAACAGCACCACTGTACGTCTCGGCTGCCAGTGCACAGTGGCGATCAGCCAAGAAGAGCTTAGATAATGAGAAGCAAACTAGTGTAAGGATTTCTGCAAGGCTGTGAAGAAAACGCCATTTTCAGAATGCAAATAATGGAATAAGTGTCTTTAAGTCTCCGTGTTCCTCTTCTTTCTCAGACAACTTTAAACCTCCAGGCTACTAGCTTGATTGATTTAGTGGTGCTTTACAGCTTTATAGGAGTCTGTTTACTGTAAAGCTGTAAAGTGCAATGATGTAACATTAAAGTGAACCAAAGAGATTGTGTGAAATGAGAGTGAGTGAATTATTGTGCTCATTATGAAACTGCTGACTTAATGCATGCATTATTATCTGCATAATCTGTTTGGGTGAATGACAAGCAAAAAAACCCCCAAAGTGCTGGTTTGGAAGCTGCAGCATTGATGAGCTCAATGCTCTGATAGTAGTCTGTAGTCTGGAGACCCGGCTGCCAATTCGTTCCACCTCACAGGACCCACTATTAGTTTCTGCTGGAATGAACCAAGTGTATTGTTTATTGTGAGCCATGTGCTGCAAAAAATAATGATCTGAAATTACGTTTTGATGCGTTTGTTAGTCAAATTTGGGAATTACAGTGAATTACATGTAGATTTTTAAATCTTTTTTTCGCCTGAAGTTTAAGTTAAATTAACCCTTTAGTATGTTTTTCCAAATAAATAGTGACACAGTACTTTACTATAGCTTGCCATTCTAATACTACTTTTAGACAGATATTTTTTCGAGTGTTGTCCAGAGACATTGTACATGCTCACCTTGTGTCAGACAGCAGTGTCTGCGCTCTTCAAATCTTGTCTAGACAGACTGTCAGTGGGTCATCTGACCATCTTGTTTGGCTATAAAACAACTTCAAGGTTAAATTCCTGAGCATCTGTGTGCTAGTGAGAATAGTCAGTGGGGGCAAGCTCCACGTACTGTACTGCATCACTATGTACCACTGGTGATGGATTTCTATGCACAGACTTAGATATATTGACATACTGATTGCACAATATTTGTATATTATGTTGACTAGACTCTATAATAAAGGCTGCATGTTTATAAATGATGGCTATAATAAGCTGCTGTGGTGTAAACCGCTCGGCTATGGATAGCTCTGGTTTTTTCTGTCAAACTAAACAAACAGAATGAAGAGAACAATGAGAACTGAGCTTTTCAACTTTGCAAAAGCCGAATGTCACTCCACATGTGACCTACCTCATGAATTTAGTCTTTGCATAAACTGCCTCTTATATAGCTTAAAAGTCTTTGATTATCCAGTTTTTAAATATTTGCTTTGACTGCATCCAACTGACTAAATGACTTAATGAAGTCTGTCCCCTTGGGATTACCTAAAAAATGACAATTGTTAGATAAATGAATTATAGATTAAATGAACTATTCTCTGAATTTCTTTGTTTTTCCAGTACTAGTATTAGTATATGTAAATCTTTCTGAGCTCAAAAAATGTTGGATTTCCTTTTCCCAGAGTGCTTCAACAGTAGTTTTTTCAGTGCACTCTGCTCTTTTGTAGAACATAGACAAAAATGATCTAGTTACAAAAGCATGAACTGGTCTGAAAACAGTATTCTGTGTGGCAAGAAGGGGGAAACATTGCTGTTTGGATAAAATGACCCTTTAACCCTGCCATATTCTTATTTTTACACACTGAGTTTGTTTCTGTGATTGCTGCGGATCAAAACAGTGGCACACTTTACAAAGAATCAAACAATATCCTGAAAGCTGTAAGCAACCTTCAGAAATATGATATTGGCATCCTTGCTATGCAACGCTAGAAGAGAAGTTAAATGCAATTAATATTTCAGAATTTCTGTTTTTCAGCACATAGATCCTTTTTGTGCCCCCTGTCAGAGATACCGGGAATAGCTTTGAGTTGAAAATGAGATCTTTTACCTGCCTGTGGCTCCAACATGAGCAGCTTAGGGTGAGAGGAGTGTCGGAGATACGCTGGGGAGGAACATTAAAAAAAAAAAAACACTCTAAAGTGCACACTCTCACTTTACGCACAGACATATCCAAGCTCGCCACTACCGGAGCTGGAAAGGAAGCGCGCACCTCAGTATTGCCATAATAAACGCACACAGTAAATCAAAAGTAGTAACCGCGGCAGGGGGCGCAGCAGAGGGTGTTTTCTGTGTGGCGTGTCAGTATCCAGCGTTCCGTCATTCAGCGGGTTTGTGCGTAAAAGTAGAACCGTCGGAATCACCGTGATGATTAGTGTCTGGAGTTTACACTCTGCTCGGGTTTGTTTCCCAACTCCGAGTAACTGATTTACATGGCTCAGCACCAAGTTTCTAGAGGGAAACCCTGCATTTCTACCTGGATTAATGTTCCGACCACGCGGATTGCGCGTTGAGAGGACACACGGGTTAAAACGTACAGTGAAGTAAATAACTTCACTATACACGCATCAGTACCCAAACCTACAGGTGAGTGGAGATGGTGTTATAGGCATTTCGGTTGTACTATTATAATTGCTGATTATTTTGCTGTAATAATAGTGATTTTTCACTGTAAATTAATCTTTATAGCGAACAGAGTGAACATCTATTATGGGCTGTGGCGTCCTGCTCTGAGGGAAAGATCACACTAATTAATAGTAATTTACTGTCTGCTCGGCGACCTTTATAATGCCTTATATTATCCTCAAGTGTGCTCCGTGATTTTTAACACGACTAATTACTCCATTCCTCTCCCAGTGTTTGCCCCGTGCCTGCCGTGTAGTAGTTTGCAGGACTTCTTTTTATTTATTTATTTTTATTTTACGATTTCATTTAGGTCAATAAACTTAATTTAGAAAAAGTTAGGTAATAGGGTAAGAGGTGAAACATTTTCAGACTGAAAGTCAAACTTCTGTCTGAGGGGGATGCAGTTTTTAGATTCTAGAAGTTAGGAAGTCACTACAGGGTCAGGTGAGGAAAAGTCTATTTCTTGTGTCCAAGTGGATTGTTGAGAGATGTGGTGGCAAGTAGGAAAAAAAAGAAAAAAAAAAGATGGGTACCAGTTTAATAGGATCTGTCATGAATCTGCAGATTGTTCTGAATGGAAGTGGAGGACCTAAGATGCAAACACTGTAAGCAGGCAGGATTTCACAAAATTTATTTAGATTGTTGAGAATGTCCATTTTATGTTTTATGAAATCCAAAGTGGAAAAGTGAAACACAAAGACCAAAACTATGCCCAAATGCACAAGGAACTAGGAAACATATAGGGCAAGGAAACAGATACTTTGACCAAGAGTACGGGGAAGACACAGGGGAGGTGGACACAGCTGAACTGAGTCAGATGAGGAGACGAGGGGAAGTAAAACTTAAAGCAAGGCACAAAGGATGTATAACTGAAAATAAAACAGGAAGCAAAAAGACAGGAAACACAGAGACTGAGACTAACACAGGGAGGCAGGATAAACGGAAACAATAAATGAAATATAAGCAAAACCAAACCAGGAACTAAGGACTCGAGAGTAACTACACTTAAAGGAAACCATGAAGCAAATAACACAGCAAACAAGGAATCAACAGAATATATTTAAATAAAACTAGAAAGCACTGAGTCAACAACCCAGGACCATGACAAGAACTAACCTAAAAATGTGAGCTGAGTCTGATCTGTAGATGGATGGTGATTAGATAGAATCTAACTCTCTGACGCTCCTGGACTGCAGCCACAGACAGCAGTGCTGAAAATGTCACCACCACTCTGGTGCATGCTAATGTCAGCTTCTCTTTTTACATTTAAGTGTCCAGCTTTAAGAAACCGGGAATTATGCAAGGAGCCTGGTTCTGGATTGTCAGGTAATTTAAATGTTTCAATAATATCAGTAAATCCTAATTTATACTGTAAGCCAATAAATCTGTTTGAGTAAAAACTATAAAAATGCGCAGTAAATGCTTCTCTCTGTTGTCTACAGAGTGTCGATGCTGCTACTGTTGCTCTGGTCAGACCCCCTGGGCAGCCAGCATACCACAGACCACAGAAAGGTGAGCAGCAGTTGCACAGCAGATGGAGCTCATGGAAAAAAAAAAAGTGTTCTAACTTGTGTGATTTGCTTGATGTCCTAACTTCCATGATGGTAGACCTCCATCAAATGTTTCCTGGAATTTTTCTTTTTGCTATTTTATCTGTTAGTCTAATTGCTTGGTTGGACAAGGAGACTGGAATGTTCATATCCAAAGATGGCATGCATGATTGTGTCACGTCAGCACAGCCACCCAAAACAGCAAATGAGAGTATTCCCGGGGGTAACCTGACCAGGGTGATAATCTGTACACTCGTAGAGACAGAAAGTGAAAACATCTGTCGGTTGCGGCAAAACAAAGAGTGCTGATGTCAGCTGTCAGCAAAGCACCTCTTGAACCCTGCAGCAACGCAAGTAATTGAAGATGGCTGACCAACAGAACTGATCAATGGAATTATCAGAAAGTAGGGTGTGTGTGAATTGGCTCCATGTGTTTCCACTGGGAGTCCAGCTGTGGGACCTTTTGGTGACCCAGAGATGACAGTGGCTTTGAGTTACAAAAGCCGAAGTAGACGAGGTGGAGGGGTGGTCCAGGATCTCTCTGAATAGCTGCACAGGCTGACTGACAGCAGAAGCTGCTCCCTGCCAAGTCTCCCTACTGCTTTTGTATTCTCTTTCCATCCACTAAAAGTCAAAGGCAGCTGAGCTTTTACTACAGCCATGTGTTTGCCCAGAGAGGTTGTTGTGAATGGAGACAAAGTGCTCCTTAAAGACAGGATTTCAACGCAACTTCATGGATAAAACCGGCTTGGAAAAGGACTCCTGCTGGCAAGTTCCTCAAACAGAGAGTGCAGTGATCGCTGCTAATATGTCCCTGGCACAGTGACACAAAGGGATAGAATCAACAGTGAGAAACACAGGTAGCCAATAGGGGATAGTCCACTAACAGACACCCACTAATCAGCCAAATCAGGCCTTTATTACAGTGAACAGAGGTCTATTTCATGAGCAGTGGGGGGCAGAGGAGCAGGATAGTTGCGGTGGTGAGATAAAGTCCCTGATGTAAGCTTTTATTCGAGGCCTTGATCGCCGAAAAAGATTAAAGTCTTGCTGAAGCTTTCCATCAATCCTTGGCATTCAGATCTTGCAGCACTATTCCTCTTCTTTGCACTTTGCGATGTCCTTAATTGAGGTTTAATTTCCACGCAGGTTCCTCAGAGGGTAGAGCACCAAGAGGAGGTCAGGTCAGAGCATGGAGAAATTCGGGGCTCATGGGGCACCTGGGGCCCCTGGTCAACCTGTTCCCAGACCTGTGGAAAAGGGGTACAAGAACAGAACAGGCCTTGCCTGCCTGTGTACACTCCATCTCAGTATCCCTCCAGAGGGCCTGGTGTCCCGCCTCACCAACCAGGCCGTGTAATTTCAGCCTTGCGGCCTACAGTTCCTCTGCACCGCAACACTGCCAGATCCTCCAACAGCAGCAGTCGTGGAGAGCTGAGGAGAGAGAAGGAGACCCGGCCTGGTGGCCGCAGGTACACAATTTTAACAGATATCATTCTGCATAGAGTGATGGGATTAATTGTAGGACTCAAAACAATCCAATCACTCTGTTTGTAACTGCAAACCTGTTTTGAAATCGCAGAGGGTTTGGATACAGATGAGTGACAGAGAAAAAAGTAACGAGAATTAATGAATACAAGAACATTCATTTAGGCCACGATGAAAAATGTGTTGGAGGAATCATGGTTCACTGGCTATAAAACGAATCATAATAAATAATAATAGTAATAAATAAACTATGAATAATAAATGCCAGGACTGACTACAGACTACAGGACGTCAGCGCAATAACAGCGCAATGACCCAACAGACGGAGGGCAGTGCAAATGAAAGTGAGCTGAGCAGTTGCTGGTTTTATTCCATCTAGTGTGTCATAGTGGAAGATGGCTAATGCAGCATTTGGCACAGCTTGAGTTATGCTGACAAAGAGTACGATGTCAAAAATGATTTTCCACGTTTCATCTTGTTCGACTGTGACATGTTCTGTGACTCTGCTGCTCCTCTTGCACAACTGTAAATATGGTGAATAAGGATCACTGTTTAATTTAATTTCAGTGATTTTTATAACTGTTTGGCAATGTTTTCGGTCAAGAGCATTGTAACGTCATCCTTTCCCCTCTGTCCTCTGTGTACTGTGTTTAAACCCCCCCCCCCCCCCAAACACACATGCACACGTGCACACACCTCGAATGGTTCCAGGTTCACTTCCATTCATAAAACCAATATTACACAAATAAACAGCTGTTATTTAAGCTGTCAACCCTGGCACCTTACCGACTACTAAGCCAAGACAGTCCCAAGTGCCGTCTGCTATGACTCACGACCAGATTACTGCAAAAATTCATGACCCTGTGACTACAAATATGGCCATCGGATACTAGTTTTCCCTAATTTGAGGCCCATTTGTAGCTTCCTACATTCAGATAGGTGTAAACTTATTATCTGAAACGATACTAAATGTTAACATTTTAACCAATAGAGAAATATTACAATATCTATTTCTATATCCAATGCATTTTATGTGACTATATTGACTTGCGATGAAGAGCATTGAGCATTTTTTTTTTTGTATATCAGCTCTTGCGCTTTTTCAGTGAGTGAGTCATGTAAGGCTGTGCTACATACTGAGCAGCCCAGTCTAAAAGTGACTCTTTGGAGCCATCACTGTGGGCACATCTGACTGCCCTCCAGTGGAAAACTAGTCTTTTATGGTTGCAGTCAAAAGCTCGGCTTGTGCTTGGCAGCTTTGTGACCTCCTTCCTGTTGTGGTCGCCTTTAAACAAATAGCACTGACAGCTGAGTAATGGGGGGGTTGTTTGAGTTGGAATCGAAGGAGCCAAATAACAACAAAAGCTCCCAGAATTCTGCCACTGGGATCCTGGTGCTTCACAAAAGTCGTAGTTCGGATGAAGGGCCTTTACATTTCCTCTAAAAGATGGCATTTAGCTAAACTGAAACATTTCCAATAAAAGAAGATATTGATCCAGCTCTAAAACATGGTGTCAGTTGAACAGTCTGTGGTTGGTTTAGCAGACTGGATTCCGTTCCGTACCAGTCAACATGGACATGTGTAGCCTAGTGATAACAACACTTTCAGAGCAAGTGTTAATCTTCTCATGTTTGTGTTTCCAGGGGGGTAACAAACATTACCCCAGGGAGGTATGGCTATGGGAGAGTGCCCTATGTTGCTTCATTGCAGACGGATACAGGCCAGGACTCCAAGACCCCTCGCCCACAGATACGCAGACGCTCTGCTGTAGCTAATTCTCACCACCCCACAGCTAGAGGCAGTGGTGGCCACAGGTCAAACAACCCTAATGCCTCCAAAAATCTCCATCTCTACAGCAGACCCTACATGCACGCCAGGACACAGCATCCCAGAAATAACCAAATCTGGGCTCCCCTTTACCAGCCTGGTTCAGCCAACAAGGCTGAGGTCCAACAGGAGCACAATACAGGCAGCCACATGTCCAACCCTAAGCAGCATCAACTGAGACCTTACAACCCTCTGCCGTCTTCCTTCTGCACAGGGGATCATGCTCGATACAGGATCTGCAACAGTAACGTAGGCAACTCTGCATTTTGTTCTAATTATCACAATGGTTTGTCGCTAATGGGAATTTAATTATTTTCTAATGCTGCTTTTGTTTGTGAATGCCAGCAGCATTATAAATTAGACACCCTGTGTTATTTACTGCCGTGTAGTGGACTCATCAGCTTTAGGTGTGACTGGTTTATACCTTTCCAGTCTTAATGTTTGGGCATGTTTTTTGGAATTACAAGCTAAGGATACCTCAATCTGTTTGTTTTTACTCAGTATTTTTCTTCACAATATTCCATTTTGGATTTATTAAATGCTGTTAATTGCACAGTCTATAAACTCCAACAATCTCCATCTCTACAGCAGACCCTGACCACCTCATGTCAGAGCCACATGGTCAGAGCTCAAGCTAATCTTCAAACCATGCCAGCCAGAATCTATTCTTGTAAAGTTTTTGATTGAGAAACTGAACCTATGGCAAGATAGCTTACCTGGCTGTGTGTTTTAATAACAATCCAAAAATGACACCAGCTTAAATGTAAAAGTGTGCGGATAAGGTTTGTTCATCTCATCCTAGGTTACGGAGTTGATTCTGTGCATTAAGATGAACTGAAGCAGTGTCTGGTTCTGTATATTGTCTCTCTGGAGTGTGATGACAGATATTCAAGCAAAGTAAAGCAGACCAGAGTCTTGTTTAGATAAAGGATATAATGTATGGAGACTTAAGGGAGGTTGGGTTTCACTGTGCTGCCTTCATATACACTGGAATCTAATTGCTTTTGTTAAGAAAGAGAGAACTACAAGCCGAGGAGTGGAAACAGTTAAAACAGAGAGGGCTCACTGTAGCAATCAGTAAATCAGTGGCTACAGAGCGTGACAGTGAGACGCAGCTGTAGTTACAAAGGGATTTACCTGTCCGACTCTGAGTTTTCATGGTAAATAAATGCATGTTTGTATTTCACTGGTCCTTCCTCAGGCTTGTGCACCATCCAGCAGACACATCAGAGCCGTCCAGTGTTCCTCTTACAACAACCAGCCTTTCATGGGCAGACTGTATGAATGGGAACCTTTTAATGAGGGTAGGTTACATATATGTGCAGTATGAGCATATAAAGTGTATGTACAGTTAGAGTCATAATTTCCGTGACAATTGTGTAGCTTCGCCTCTGTATACCACCACACTGGATTTTAAATCAAACGATCAAAATACGATTGAAGTGCAGACTTTCAGTTCTAATTCAAGGGGCTTTACAAAAAATTTGCAATAACTGTTAAAGAATTACAGATATTTTTATGCAATACGCAATAATAATCCTAACATGTATGGATTCTGAGGATAAGGGTAAGGATTTTTTTTAATACAGGAAAATCCTGTAGCAATCAGTAAATAAGCGTAAATGATAAATGACTGTAGTCTAGAAGCCGTGGTCATCATCAAATGCTGTGTTTTCCTCCCTTGAGATGCTCTGCTAGGCCTTTAATGGAGGCACCTTCAGTTGCTGCTTATTTGTGGGTCTCTCTGCTTTCAGTTTTGTATTTAATAACTGAAAAGCGTTCAGATCAGGTGACTGACTTGGCCTTTGAAGAAGATCCCATTTCTTTACTTTGAGAAAGTCTTGGGTTGCTTTTGCAGTATTCTTTGGGTCATTATCCATTTGCACTGTGAAGCTCTGTCTGATCACTTTTGTAGCATTTGGCTGAATCTGTGCAGAGAGCATAGCCCTGCACACTTCAGAATGTATCCTGATACAGTCACATCATCAATAAACACTAGTGACCTACTTATACTGGCAGCAATATATGTCCATGCCATAATGCTGCCCCCACCATATTATAGACAGATAATATGGTATCAGCTGTTTCTCTCTTTCTCAATACTTTTCTTTTCCCATCATTCTGCTACAAGTTAATCATGGTTTCATCTGTCAAAATAATCTTCTTTTGATGGTAGACTTTGACAATGATGCACCTGCCTTCTTCAGAATGTTCTTGGCTTGACTTGATGTTGTGAAATTGTCTTTCGTAACCATTGCAATAACGGTGGTCTTTCAGGTCTTTTGATGTTGCCCAGCTGGTTGGTGCATTCACACTTTTTAAGCATGTTTTACTGTTTACTTGCATTGACATATGTTTGGGCCTCATATTTAAAATTACAGTAAAAGCTATAAAATACAAATTCAAAACTTTGAATCATCTCCAGACATTACGTTTGCTTCATTTGTCATCAAAGAACAAGGGGACAGGCTCTGCTGGCCACAGACCTGCTTGTTAGTAAATTGTCTAATACATTTTTGAGTATAAAAATTGCTGTTAATTAACAATTAACAGTTCATGCAAGGTTTTTGTAAAACCCCTTGAATTAAAGGTTAAAATGTCTGTACTTCAATCATGTATTCATTGTTTGTTTTAAAATCCATTGTGGTGGTGTACAGAGGCAGAAGCTCCAAAAAAATGCGGCTTTGTCCAACAAATTATGGACCTGACTGTATAAAATATCAGGCCGAAAAACAAAAAGGCCCAATTTCACTTTTAAGCAAAGGCAGGAACAGAACCCAAGTCCCTGCCACAGGTCAATATCATTTCCTGTTTCAGTGCTGCTCGCAGTGAAGTCCATGCCTGGATTTAATTGAATTTTAATGACATTGTCTAAATGTTGTGTTTTCGTTTTTCTTGTTGCGTCTTGCAGAGCTGCCGTCATCTGTCACTACCATGGCAGAAAAACTTAAACCTTAGTCTAAAACACAGAGGTGACAGAATACCTGCAACGTGTATTTGAAGAAGTAATAAATACTCAGTCTGTAGCCTCACCTGACCCTGAGGTCACACATTTAACTACATGTTCACACTGTGTTACTTCTTCAGCTGCCTGACCCATGGACCCATGGTCAGGCAGCCTGTTTAAACTGAGGCGTGGTTTGATGCAAGGACGTCAGTATGCCACCTGTCCATAGGCTTACAGATGAATGTTCATAAATACAAACTCGTTTAGCATACTCACCTGAAGTATCCAGGCAACAGTCAAAACACCTGACGATCTGTCATTTGTTTGAGCTAATGGAAATACCAGCCTCCAGAGTTAATATCCTGTCAAACAGATGTGTATTGTGAGATCTTGTCTGTCTGCTGTGGCCTTAACTGATGGATTACACAGATGTAAAGATTAAATAACCCCAGGTACACGTATGAGGTTAAGTCTGGGTCATTTGACACCCATCTTGAGCAGTGCTTAAACATCCTTGTGTACATCTGTTTAAGAAATGCCTGGCTTTTGGGCTTGTATCATATCTAATTGATAAAGCACATGAGAACAGGAAAGCAGCGGTCAGGCGTCGCAGCTTTTATTACATCAAAACGAAATCTTTTCTCAGCATTAAAGTGCTTTTTCGAACATGTTTAGCATTTTAAAGAGAGAGAAAATGCACGCTGCAGTGATACTGCACTCATGTATTAGTGCTTCAATTCAGTTTTAAAACAGCAGTCAAGAGCCAAATGTGCTGCTTTAGTTCTTTATCAGAAAATAGCCACGTTAAACAGCAGACAGAATATTAATGGTATTAGTAAAATAGCTAATTACTGTTATGCTATCTCTCTATTCTGTTGTGTATACAATGACAATAAGGAAACCTTAAACCTTATGCATTGCATAATATAAATTTTTTTTTCACAGACGTCTAATGATTTGAGGTCCATGCATCAAGCTCTAGTTTTCTTGGTGCTGCATTTGTTTTGTTTTTTTTACTTGAATTTTCTTAATGACCTCTTTATGTATTTGAGAATCTGTATTTAAATATTACAGATAATGGCTCTCATGATTTGAAAGCTTGGTGAATATACCAAAAAAAATCCAAAACATCACTTGATTTAAATATGGCTGATCTCTCCTTCAAGCTTTAACCGCACAATGATGGTGTCAAGCTTTTTTCACATATTTAAAGAATATATATATATTTATTAAATTGTGTGCATCATACTGTATGTCTGTCGCTGTCTTTTATGCACATCTGTTGATGTCTTTATTGTCTTTTGATACTGTGAATTGCATATCAATATATTCTCAAAATTTTGAAATATGACTACATATCACCAAAAAAAAAAAAAAATATATATTTTTTCAGTTCCCGTAGGGCAGCACTGTGAACTCAACTGCCGGGCCGTAGGGTTCAGGTTCTACGTGCGGCAGTCAGAAAGGGTGATCGACGGGACGCCGTGTGGACAGAATGAAAGTTCTCTCTGTGTGGCAGGAAAGTGTACGGTAGGCCACACATTAGAAGCGTAATGCTTTATGTTCATGTGATTGGATGTGTTCGCAAGCAGAACTTCATTAGTGCGATTATAATCTTATGCTGTTTGGCTACTGCAGTGCTTTGCTGAGATGGGCAGCTTCTTTACCACCGCATCTGCTCCCATTTGTATGATCCATAGGGTCTCTCTTCATCAAGCTCTGTTTTTCTTGGTGCTGCATTTTCTTTTTTCTTTCTTTCTTTTTTTTTTTTTGCCATCCTTATTGACCTCAGAGTGGATCACAGCTTTCACTTGAATTTTCTTCATGACCTCCTTTTGTATAAAGCAGAGGTGATTCAAATGTACAGATGGAATATAAAACATTTGTAAGATAGGCAAACTTTTATACTCTTAGGCCGGCGCGCTGATGTAGTGATGGCTATGAGCACCAGAGGGCAGCATAGCACAAGAGTCAGGCCTGCCTCTATGATGTGGAGAAGTGAAGATTGGGGAGGAGGTTTTACCCTACTGGACCAATGTGTTCTACTGAACTCGCTTTTTTAAAATTTATTTTTAAATTCAGTGTGTTTCTCATGCACTTTAATCCAGGAAAAATCTATGCAACATTAAGATTTAATCAAGATAGAAAAGCCCTCTGATCTCACATTTCCACTGTTAACACAGACGCAGCATTGGAGTTGTGATCCTTCGCATGGGTCCTGTTAATTGCTGATAATGGAAACTAAAGGGTGATTTTATGTGTCTGAATCAAAATTATTAATCTGCAAATGTTAATCATTCATGTTCCAGTTTCTAGCTTATTATTTCAAAAGTGAAGCTCATAAGACGTTTTTCAGGAAAGGGATATTTTATTATTTTTTCTCATCTCTTTCCCCACTGAGATTTTCTCAGCTGGCTCGGCCGTTTGAACAGGACATCCCCCCAGCTACAAGCCAAGATATAATGTAAAAACATCTGGATAATTTAATTTAATCAGAACCATTCTCATGATTGGAATTTCATATTATTGTGGGAACTTATAAATGTTTGCAGTTGGCACTGAAGGTTTCCCTTCCCTCCTGGAGGTTAGAGGACCTTGAAGATACATACCATGACATATGGAATATACATAATCCTCTAAACAAGAGACATCATTGCAAGTGTACTGATTTAAAGAAAGACCGCATTAGAAGGAGGCTGGCCTGGTAGAGGGCGTAAGCAGCATAGCCATTCATCAGCTGCAGCAGCAGCACGGAGCAGGAAGAAACCACAGGGAGGAACGAGGAGTTGGCAGCTCCAACAGATTGTTTGAAGTGTCAGCTATCACTGGTGACTCTTTGGATCAGCTGATGGTTAGCTGGGTTGGTGCACTCTGCTTGACCCAATATGATACTCTGTAGCTTGTCAAAATACTGCTAATTAATTAAAAATCAAATCAGCAACACAATGTTTCTGAAGAAAAATGTATAAGTGGTGTTTTTTATATATATATATAATTTTATCAATGCTAAGACCACAACTCCACGAATAGCCCTGATACTCAACCCATCATTTGATCTGATGGAGATGCAGAGGATAAATCCTGCTGACCTAAACGTGATCCTCTAACTTTTCCTCTAGTGCCACTATGGGGTCGATCTTTATCTTCTGGAGTCAAGTATCTTCACAATTATTGATATTCAGTGGCTCGCTTAAGATATTCAGTCCCACTTGACATTAAATTTTAAAACTTTCCTCCTCTATATTTTAGTGCCAGCAGCAGATCAAAATACCAAATTTCCGAGTGCTTTGCTTTGCTTTGCTGCTTTTAAAGGCACTATTGGCCCCAGGAGCCAACCAACTACTCTGTGGATGAGAGAAAGTACTGCGACTAAAGAGCCCATTATCAGGTCAAGTATGGAAGTAATATTTACTGTCGTTGCATACGCCTGTAAGCAACTTCGTTGGGTGAATGTGGCTAATTAATGGTCCAGATAACTTTGCTGTAGTAGCTAACATTAGTGATAGATGATTGATTAGCACTTGTAAAGCAGCCCATTTTCACCCAAAGGATGCTCCTAAAAGCCGCTCTTGTCACTGCAAGCATCTTAAAATGCTTCTGGGTACTTATTTGTGCAGCAATTTAGATGCATTTTCTAAATCTTAATTTTAATGATCATCAGGACATAAAAAGATTTCTATCTAGAATCACCAGTCAAATCTGATTTAAGAAAAAAAAAAAGAAGCTTTCCCTGGAAGTTATATTTCAATCATGTAGAAATCTCTAATTCAGTCAGTGCATTTATATTGACAATGATTTGATTCAAATTATTTATTTACATAAATACAGCTCCAGCAAAAACAACATAATGACATTAAGGTTACAGTTTTATGCTCGTTATGGGTGGAGTATTGTGTTACAATAATAATGATAACTCTATTTAAATAGCGTGTTTCAAAACACAGAGTTACAAAGTGCTTCACAGTTTGATTAGGAGCCATACATAAGTGTACATGTAACAAACACACAAATCACAGACTCCGGCGACCTGATAGGCTGAGGAAGAATAATAACTGTCTCATCAGCAGCAATGGTTACATTAACAGAAGGTTAATGTAAAGTTTGCAAATGGAACTTGTTTCTATTGTAGTGTCTATTCTTTAATAAATTTAAAAGTAATTGAATGAAAGAGACAGGACGGTGTTATTTATTATGCTCACCCACAGCAGTTCAACAATAGGTTTTTCTGGGTTATGGCAATGCCTCTTTGGACAAACTACCTGCAGAACTGCAGTAAGTCCTACAGTGTGGCCTCAAACTAGAAGCGGTAATAATAATAATAATAATAATAATGGCATTTTAATTGCAATTTTTAATAATTAAAATAGTTTTTTAATGATTAATTTGGATATCCATACATGATTTCCTGTCATAATGGAGCATAATGTGTTACTCTAGCATTTTCTTGGAGGGAATATTTTGAGCATGCTGGCATGATAGTGATATTTCCCTCTGAAATATGTAACATTATTGCAGCTTTTCTGACGTCTTTTGGAGATGTAAGCTACATGACTGAAAGTGACAACACGGCAGCTTTAGCAGAATATCCTACAACATGTTTCATGCATTCATTGCTGTGCTCAGCTGTTTCTCCATGGTAATCCATATGGAAAACAAACAAACTTTCCCCCTCACCTCCAGTAGTAAATGTTTATGTACTAATACTATGATTTATAAATGAAAGTGGACACTTTTACTTCTTCTCATACTAAATTACTGAATTCTGATAATTGCATGAAAAAAATTTGAAGGTAGTTGTAAATTATGGTAAGAGACATGTAAATGTTACTAGACATAAAAAAAAAGAAAAATGTTTGCCATAAGTCATTTCTATTTCTTTTCCATATGGGAAAGCAACAAAGACAACAACAATGGCAGGCCAAGTTGGATATTATATCTTAGCTCATATGGGACATGTTGCTTTGGGAAAATCAAGTTTGGGCTGTGTTTGGGTGGTTGTTATAGCACCACGTACAGCTCTGTTTTCTTTAAATCGCAGTTTTCAGTGGTCGCTTTGTCTCATCAAAATCTCCATATTTTCTCTTTCCTCCAACTGTTTTTATTGGCGGTTTTCCATACCTAATAAGTAAGCACTAACATGCTGTAAAATTAATAAACAATAAACTTCATGCTCATTAAGTTTCTGTGAAGTAAAACAATCTGACACCAAATTAGTCAGTAGTTATCTCTCACAAAGCTGCTCTTAAACAGTCCCCGAGGCACTGAGAAGTGTTACGGATATACTCCGGGAGCTCTACCAGAGACTCTGATGCATCTGTATTTGGATTAGAGCCAAATCATACAATCATTTCTAACCAGTTATTCAAACTGAGTCAACCCAGCAGGTCAGAACCCATCTGTAAGTAGCACATTACCAAAGAAAGAAGTGTTTGTCCAACTGTGTGGTGTCCTCTAGAAGGGAAAAATCATTATGTGTAAAGTTTGCTGTTTGGCGAGTGTTTATTTGTATATCATGTTTCCAAAATAAATATTTGAAGCACTCATCAATTTAACAAATAATACCGCAGATGACAAGAGTCTTTCCTGAAGCAGAAGTACTAATACCAGACACTAGAAATACTCACAAATACTGCATTTAAAAATGTGAAATTATGTACTCATAGGTATGAGTAAATGTCACTAGTGTCCTTAGTGCATACATATTGCACCTGCGATTGGATCAGTAGATTACTGTTGAGTTGGAGCAAATATTTCATATAGGACTAAAGGATTATTTTCATTGATCAGTTAGGTAATGTATAAGTTGTTGCCATTGTTATTATAATAAATTTGATTTATTAATAGGAAAAGACAAATGTATAACTATTTCAGGGTTCTAGCCAGCAGTCTATCGGGGCTGCGCCATGCTGGCGTCCTCTTGCACCGGAACTCTTCACTATCACTGCAATTAGCAAGCGAGCGATCACAACGCACCCTCTGCCCCGTCGCTGATACCAGACTGATTTGTTTTCTTTCGCTAGATTGCTGCGCTATAGTATTTCACCGCAATTTGCAATATGCCACTGGGGACAGACAGTTACGCTCACAATGTGCACGCGCGATCTCGCGACAGTCCTGTTCGCGCTTGATTTTGCGTGGCTACAGAAAGCAACATAGCGACCAGCGTGAAAGTGAGGGGGAAGAAGTGAAAAAGGGGAGCACAAATGCTTGATAAGAAGAATACATGTCCTCCAGATTTAATTATGAACATAATTGAGTGAAAGTACTTAACATTTCACACATACAGATTTTGTGGTACTTAGAGGGTTAGTTGATAACTTAGGCAATTTTATTGATTGACTTCTCTTACATCTGACAAGATTAATTAATGTTACATGTGTCACTGAAATTGGTACACGGTGTTTTTTATATATCAAGTTCCTCATTTTAGAGAGCTGAGATTGTTGCCTCAGGTGATTTTTTTTTTTTTTTTTTTTATATAACCAGGCCTATTTTCTAACAGAGTGAACTTTCCCTCTATTGAAAGTTTACCTCCAGTGCTCTGTTTTTCATCTGTGTGTGTGTGTGTGTGTGTGTGTGCGCGCGCGCGCGCGCATCCTAGCACTGGAACTACACCATCGCGTACATAGTGAAAACAGATCAAAATAACCCCAAGCATTAAGGCAACATTATGCTAAGGAATCTCGATGAGATGACTGCAGTGGGTCTGTACTGCTGTTAGTTTGAGTCCAATGCAGTGTGTTTCATTTGTGACTTGTTGAGTAGCACATCAGACAGCTGGCAAGATGTAGGGCTCTTTAAATGTTGAAACAGCATCTGGATTTTTGTAATGTTAATATTTTTTATTACGTGTATCTACATTTTGATTCAGTTATGCGGTATGTGGCTCTTTGCTTACTTTATCTAAGTTCTTTTGGCCATCTGGAGCAAAAGGTTGGCCACCCTTGCCATGTTACAACAGAGGTGAATTGTCAGGAAGAGCAAGGGAACAAAGTCCCGAGCTTAAATCATCGTTACACTCCCATATTATAGACCCGGCTCACATCTCTTTGATTTTTTTTTTTTTTGTGTTCTTTAACTCTGCAGTAGTGTCTGGAGGTCATTTTAGCCGTGGCATTCATATTGGTTGCATTGTGGTTTTCTACCATGACCACAAGCAGATTTTTGATACCTAATCATAATAATGACAAATTAATTCATAACATTTGGAGTATATTTTTGTGTTAGGAGGAAATTAGTCTCAATGATTTTGTTATTTTATCCCACCATATTCAAGCCATTAAAGCTGTGTGCTTGCTGTGGTGATGATCTGTTACCGATTACAGAGAAAACAGCTTTTTACCGCACAGTTAATGTGGTCCCTGACATATTTAATATTATATGAATAACAGCCTTCTTCTGTCCATATGACCTTTGGCCTCTGTTTCATGTTTTTTAGCCTGGTGGCGTGACACCTTCTAATTGACCTGATATAGAAGATATATTTGAGGTCAATGTGCTATCATTTTTTCTTCTTCACTGTTTCAGGTTCGGTCTGATTGGACCAATTTGTAGGATTTCATTTTTATCTCACTGCTGCACATGCACTTAAAATGGTATAACAGTTTGGGGATGTGGTTACTTACAGGTTGAACACAGACTGTTAGTGAGTTTAGTGGTCCGAGTCTATTAGTGTGTGTAAAGTACCCCAGAGATTGAAGCCTTTGGTTGGCAGGATAACGGAATCAAATGGCATGGATCATTTCAAGATTTCTCTCTTGTTTTTGTGTTTGCTTTCCATTTGTTTCACATCCATCCATCCTTCCTATCTTCCTTCCTTCCTTCCTCTTAGCCTGTCCCAGCTCTCATTTGGACAGGTCAACACTCCGTCACAGGACTAATGCAGTTCAATTCAATTTTATTTATATAGCACCAATTTACACCAACTCCTCAAGGCACTTTATATTACGAAGTAAAGACCCTACAATATTAGAGAGAAACCCCAACAATCAGAAAACACTTGGTGATAGTGGGGAGAAAGAACCCCCTTTTAACAGGAAGAACCAGGCTTGGGAAGCCATCTACTGCGATCACTTGGGGAGTGAGGGTTAAGAAGAGAAGAAAAAAGGATTGCACAAAGGGACAAGGACAAAGGAAAGAGAAGACAAAAGAGAAAGATTGGCCATCATTCATGCTCATTTTGACTCCTACAGCCAATTTAGAATCAGCAGTTAAGCTGACGTGCATGTCTTTGCACTGTGGGAGGAAGCTGAAGTATCCAGAGAGACCCATGTAGGCATAAGGAGAACATGCAGTGTTCAGGACATTCAGCTCTCTTTTAGAATAAATGGCTGTGGACACATAATAAAAAGATTCCCAGGGTTCTATAGGGAACCCTGAACCATTACAATGTCTTCAAAGCCATGTTTGAAATATTTGAAAGGTTCTCCAATATCTGTTTGTCTTTAAAAAGTTGTTTTTTTGCACTCTGTTTTTCTCTCTCGCTCTTTTTGAGCAGCCCTGAACATTATAATGTTTGGTTGAGTTACTCAGAGCTTAAATCAAGCTCTTCTCCCTCAATACCAATACATCTGCACTGACCGTTTTGTCTCTGTTAAACCATCCTTTCAATAAACAACTGCAAACTGTCTGGAGTGCTCGTCTACCAGTTCAGACAGCACTCTGGGAGGTTATCATGCACTATGGAAAAGTAAAGAGAAATGCCTTCTATCAATGTAAACTATTTGATTTAATTCAGTATAAAATAATTTTCATCACATTATATCCTGTATCACATATACAGTAAAGTGTTAAGGAAACCAGACTGTGTATTTGTGATCATAATTATTGAGAGTTATGTCGAGCACATTTGATATGCTAATTGATGAGTTTCTTAAATATCACTGTAAAAGCAGAAACACTTAACATTTCCTATGATCCACATGTGCAGTGTGCATATGGAAAGGCCAGGTCCCATGAATGTGGTTACTCATTTCAGATGAACAGTGGAAGAAAGATCCCTTTATGTTAGGAATTCAGTGCAGCTGTGAGTTCTCTCCTTTTTATACCAAGGAAGTGCATTTGAGAAGGGTGTGTGTATTTTTAAAGGGCGATCACTGACCACACACTTCTCTGCCGATGGTGGTAGGCCCACCTGAGGGAAGAAAATCTATCTTTCCTGGACTATTACAGACCCAGTAGCAAGTTTGCACTACTCCCTACTGTTTAACACAGTCAGGGAGGAGGCATTGATGAAATATCAGGAAAACCAGTTCTGAAAGCTGAAGTTTAAATCATTTCGATCCATGTGGACAATAAATGGGGCATGTCTTGCATTAGTCTGTAAGATATTTTAATTCAGTCTCTATTAGGATTAATGTTTGCTGATAAGCATTGCAGCATTGACCTGGCAGATTCCAGCATTGGGTTTTGATGTATTGTTCTCCTCTAATGAAGATGACAGAATTGTGGGACATCCAACCCAATGCAATGTTGAGGTCTCAGGAAAGGCCTTCCTCTCTGACTGGCATGTTTCCCAGCACCCAGAGCACAGTTCAGGCCAAAACTCATCAAACAACAGCCAAGGCCACTCCTCACTTCTTTACTCTGACAGCTGCATCTGTTTTATGCATTCCCAACTGTAGTGGACAGACAGACTTGTTAAAAAGGGGATGAGAGCTCTGATATACAGCCAACCTGGCACAGACTGGCGGAGATACCTCAATCCCATCTCTGTCAGGACAAGCCTCAGCTGCACACTCACAGGGTGTTCCCCATCATTACTCACTGCAGATGGTTACAGGGCCTGTCTTCAGCTAATGTATGTGCATTAACAGATATGTTTTCATGCTGAAGAAACTCTCAGGGTACTTTCAGGTCTTCTTATACTATAATATGTAATGGTGCATGGCCTGTGCATGGGGGTTAAGTGACCAAAAGCAATAGGACATCCAAAAAATAGCTGAAATAGGCCATTAGCTTGTCTCATTGTGTTATAGAAGAATATAATTTTCTTACACAAATGTGTTTTTTTTTTTTACATTTTGTTTTCAATCCAATATGAAAAAAAAACACAATAAGTTTTTTTTTATTTTATTTTATTTAATAAATCAGCTACATACACTATATTACCAAAATGTATTCACTCACTCATCCAAATCATTGAATTCAGGTGTTCCAATCACTTCCATGGCTGCAGGTGTATAAACCAAGCACCGAGGCATGCAGACAGAAAGAATGAGTCGCTCTCAGGAGCTCAGTGAATTTCTGCGTGGTACCGTGATAAGATGCCACCTGTGCCACAGTCCAGTCTTGCAATTTCTTCACTACTAAATATTCCACAGTCAACTGTTAGTGGTGTTATAACAAAGTGGAAGCGATTGGGAATGACGACAACATGAAGTGGTAGGCCACGGAAAATGACAGAGTGGGGTCAGCGGATGCTGAGGGTCATAGTGCGCAGAGGTCGCCAACTTTCTGTGTAATCAATCACTACAGACCTCCAAATGTGGCCTTCAGATTAGATCAAGAACAGTGCGTAGGGAGCTTCTTGGAATAAGTTTCCATGGCCGAGCATCCACGCTTTACATCACCGAGAGCAATGCAAAGCATCGGATGCAGTGGTGTAAAGCACACTGACACTGGACTTGAGAGCAGTGGAGGCATCTTCTCTGGAGTGACGAATCACACTTCTCCAGCTGGCAAACTGATGAGTCTGGGTTTGGTGGTTGCCAGGAGAATGGCACTTGTCTGACTGCACTGTGCCAAGGGTAAAGTTTGGTGGAGGGGGAATTATGGTGTGGGGTTGTTTTTCAGGAGTTCTGCTCGGCCCCTTTCTTCCAGTGAAAGGAACTCTTAATGCTTCAGCATACCAAGATATTTTGGACAATTTCATCCTCCCAACTTTGTGGGAACAGTTTGGGGATGGACCCTTCCTGTTCCAACATGACTGCACACCAGTGCACAAAGCAGCTCCATAAAGACATGGATGAGTGAGTTTGGTGTGGAAGAACTTGACCGACCTGCACAAAGTCCTGACCTCAACCCGATAGAACACCTTTGGGATGATTAGAGTGGAGACTGTGAGCCAGGCCTCCTTCTCCAACATCAGTGTCTGACCTCACAAAAATTCATTGCTACAGCACGAGGTGCAGTGTCCCTCAGTTTCCCAGTCAAAACCACCACTGGCTTGTCAAGAAACCAAGATGGTGAGGACTAAAATGCATAACTCAAGAGTTCAGAAGTGTCTGTAGAAAATATCAGAGGATCACAGCACATAAGTGCTAAAAATCAGTATGTTAACACTGCTAGCCTGGAGCACTGTTAAGGCTAAGCGTATCCTCACAGAGATAAAATCGCAGCTTTGTGCTGTTAAATTGTTTAACCGAAAGTTTTACAATTTGTGTGCTAAATTTATACAAGAGAACTTAGTGAACTTACTGAAGTTAGCTCTTGAAATCTGCTACCAATTCTTGTTAGGGTGCTTGGATATAGAAATTCCAGTTAAATGACAGTTAAGACGAATGAATGTAAAGATGTGAAGGAGATGACAGATTAATGTCTTAGTCTGGCCTCAACTTCCTGGATCTTGGCGGGGCCCCTGCTGCCCCCCCACCAGCTCTAATTGGCCCACATTGGCCAACTTACTGCCTCTGTGTGACCTGTGCAGCTTCAGCAGGCTTCAGCGCTTCAGGTTTGGGGGGGTCAGACACCTGTTCTGCTCCACCACGCCTCTGGTGGGCTTGCTACAGCTCATAAAATCTTTCCTCAGGAGACGGGGGTATCTCAATCAAACTGTAAGAAAGAAAAGTGTCTGCATTTGATGGGATCTCCATTTGATGTCTTTTTAAGCAAAGAGTTGCCATGACATTTTCAGAGAGAATTCTACTGATTCCAGCTGTGAGGTTGGAATTTTTCATCTTTTATAGGAAAATGACTTTGAGTTACATTAATTATATTACAGATACCTACATGTAGAGTGAATCATAACTTTGGTTCATTTTGCCACTGTGTTCAGACAACACATTAAATGCTTAGACATTAAATGTAGTACAGTCATTCATGCCCACCATGGGCAATCTTATTCTATAATACTGTTACTTAAGTTTTACAAGGAATCATGATTAGATCAAAATTTCAATTTGTCCGCTAGTTTATGAGCAAATGTAAATGTATGCTAATTACATCCCAGGCAGATTCATCTGTGCTTTGTGCTTTGAGTTGGCATGTTAACACATTAAACTGAGCAGTTGAACGTAGTAAAGAGCATCACTGTCAGTGCTATAAGTAGTCTGCTGGAGTTGCTGTAGACTTTTGTTGCTCCATTGTCTCAGTTATTGGACTCCACACGGGGCTATATGACCACAGGAAGAGCAAAAGTGTTTGAACTTCCATTTCCTGATCATATTCTGACAGCTCAGCTAAACAACATCTGGGCTGGCACCTTAAATATGGGTGTCAGCAGAAATAAAGTATTTGTATAAGCACTTCTCCTCTTAAAATACCTTCCCTACAGTATAGGCAGCTGACGGATGTTTACATCAAAAGCAACCAAAGACTAAGGAAAAAGTTGACTGTCATGAGGAAATTATCCTTTATATGCTACATCATTGATATTATTGAATTACATTGTTTCTATTATCTGACCTGTAGATTTCTCATCTCTGTCTGTGACGTTTGTGTTTTGTCAGAGTCTGGCATTTTATATTCTATCTTCTATTTTATTCCTCTCTTGCCATGATCATCATGTTTTTGTGACCGCAACCAAACTGCGGCCTCAACATGTTTGGTCAAGCGGGACACTGGAGAGAAACCATTTTTAAATAGCTTTGAATAGTTTTGAATTTTCTGTATAGGAATGGACAAGGAGGCTGTTGGATTAGGAGGTAGGCGAATAATTTCCTGATAAAATGGATTAATGACAGTGAGTGGGCTTTAGCTGATGTACAGTGCATTAGGTGGCTGATGTGCAACAGGCTGAGCTGCAAACGGAGTGTGTTTTGAGGGCAGAGAGCGATGGCTCGTAATATCTCCCGGTCTCCCATACAGGTTTAGGAGGGCATACGATATGGATACAAAATTGTATTTTTAGCACTCAGCAGTCACAAAGGTCTTCTTCACACAGGCGGCTGTTGACAGTGATTTGCTGCTGTCTGGGTGGCTGTCCATTGAAGAAACAGTTGAGGACATTTAATGCCTCATCGGTTTGTTTGGAATGTCAGCGATCTCGAGCTCTCGGTGTGTGGTCAGGAGGACGTCTGGGTGTGAATGGGCGTGTGTGGGTGTTTGTAATTTTAGGTGTTTTGGAATATTTTCTGAGACTAATTAATTATACATGCCTATGTGCTGCTATTTCTGCATGTTCTTGTATGTGTGTTTGGGATTGTGAGCATCAGATGAAGAGTGTGTCTGTGCTCCCAGGTCATTGCTGCACTGGGTCAATTAGACTCTTATCTGATGTCCAATTCTAACAGCTTTATTAACAAAACGACACTAGCAGGTGTTTAAACTCGTTAAACACAAAACAGTTGGATTAAAACAGAATTTATAAGGTTTATTTCAGGGCTTCACAACTGTGGTCCTACATCACAACCTCCAAGTTAGTGCGAGAGATTCAAAGTCGCTGGAATGGCATTGAGACCAAAGATTGTCTGGACAAAATTCACACAGTGTCAAAAGATTAGGATACGCCGACTACTGCTGCGATCTGTTGACTAACCAACCAACCGTATAAAACAACTTATCGATCGATGTATTTGTGGGAATAAAAACACACAACAAATTTGAATAGATGGATGGAAAATGTGCAAACTAATATTTATGGAATTACAACAAAGGAGGAAGTCTAGTTGAGTTGTGGCAGCAGAACCTTGTTTGTATGACAGCAGCTGTTATCGTGACTGCTGATGAGGACAGAGCATGAAGACAAATAGCAGAGGAACTGCCACCTTGAATCGTAACTTGTGATTCATTAAGTAATATTATAGTGCACTCAGCATGCATTAAATCAGGTATTAGATCTGGGTATTGCACAGTGTGGATTGCAGTTAACTCGTAAGATTGATGAAATTGAGCCGTGTAGGAGCCCTTAGATGTGTAGTTTATGTGAACACCTTGTAAAGAGATTTGCATAATATCTCCTCAGGCTCTGTAGTAAGTATTATAAAGTCTGGTTTTAAAAAAGAATTATGACATCATGTTGAAGTTTGTAACTGAAATTCCTCGTTAGAATCTTTGGGTTGTTGAGTTGGAATGATGTAAACAGGCAGACTCTAATGAAGGACTACAAATATGTGTCATTCCTCTACAGCTTCTGTTTTATCTTCGACCGTTCAAAGGTGGTCGGAGTTAAGCAAGCCACCAGAAGATGAGCCTATACCACGAATGCAGGTATTAACTCCGGCATTTAGAAATCAATCTACAGGGATGGAGACCGGCATGTATCGTGTACCACTGATAGCCATTATGCTGGTTCCAAACGGCGCAGGCAGAGGTGAGGGACTGATGTTTGACAATGGCTGCTGTAGTGTTCAGTGAAAATGAAACCCCACATTCACGACTCTTAGATTTGGCTCTGCACAGCTCACAGTAGGAATGTATCTTCAGCTGCAGAGTCTGTCGATCACAGGCCAAAGACAAATAGAAACGGCAGCTTCCTTCAACCACACCTTGCCCCTCCCATCCCAAATCCCCTCTCAACCTGCTTTATTCATTAACTTGCCCTCCTCCACTCCAAACCTGCCTTCCTCAGTCAAATGCATTGCTTGAAGGGAGCAATCATGGGACCTACATGTCTGGCCTTGCTGACTAATATATATCCCAGATGCACAAAAATCATGTGTTTTCTCTTCTTTTACTGACCAAATTAAAATCAGTATAAACCTTTTAGAAGAGGTCTATAAAAAGCATTGAGAGTTTGCATTTGAAACTTGTTAGAAACTTGTTTTATATGGCTGTGAGTGTTCTCTTTTTTGCTGCTTTCAAGAAGCATGAGTAAAGCATGATGTAAGGGTAATAGAGTAGTAACAGAGATATTACAGCGGTCAGGTAAAGTGTTTTTAGTCCCTTAGGCCACACAGCTAAAAATGTTTGCTGTCAAGGTTTGGCTACTTAACTTTGGATTTAAACACACCCGAGCAGCAAACAGCAAGAGCAGAGGAAACATGACGGCGAATAAGAACAGAATCTGAATACAGGGTTATATGAGCCTGTGTCTGCTGCAGCACGACTTTGGCGTGTGGGCTAGAAACTGGAGGAATCAGGCGCCTTAAGCCAAGGTTGCTTCAGGGCTGACCCACTTGTAGAGGGAAAGATCCTGGGAAATATCGGAGAGTCAGTCTGGCTCTGTCCGACCTCTGGGCTATACCTCCATAATGAGAGCCGTCCAGATTAGGGAAACATCAGGGGAGCAGAAGATGATCTCTGTATGTTCATCATGACGGATGAGCTGCTGAAAAGGGACATTCTCATCCTACGAGGCTGCAGCTGTGTTTGACTGGAGAGACTGTTGTCACTTAGCTGCTTACTGTGCAAAATGTACACGCTGCTTCATGGTGTGTGTATGCGTGTGTGTGTGTGTGTGTGTGGTCGTCCTTGTGGTGAACAAAAGCAAGTCTGGAAATCATTCAGTTTTAAGGTGAAGATAAGTGTTAAGGTTATGCTAAGGTTAGGCAAGAAGTAGTTATGTTTAAGGTTAGAGTAGTTCAGTTGAATAATGTGTTTGTGTGTGTGTGTGTGTGCGCGCATGCCTGTGTGCGTTTCCGCTGACACACTTCCAGCACAAGCCAAGCCAGACGCAGGTGTGTAGATATTTGTTTCTCGCGACTCCTTCTTGCACTCAGTGCGTCTGCTTGCTCTGTGAAACAGCTTAACAGCATATTAGAAGAAGGTGGAAGGGTGTGATTTATTAAGAATACTGCCAAAATACATATCATTACCAAGCAAATATTTGGCAATCTGTTCAGCTCACTTAAAACATGTGACTGCACACATAAATTTTAAGTTCCAAGCTTCGTAGTAGCTAATAATTTTACTGGGAGAAGCTGAGGTCTGAGCGGCTGTTTAAAGCATTGCAAATTTGCAGTGAGACCAAGACAAAGGCAGTCTTGATGTCCAGTTATTCAGTTTATCAATAGATTATAGATCTAGTCTTTTTATGCATCTGTTTTCAATTCTACTGTGTATCCATATGTAATATTCCATGAGATTGCACTAATCTTTAACAACAAGTTACACATATGCATATAAATACATGCTATATATATGTATTATATATTTTACTATATTTGCCAGTCGTTGCCTTTTACTGCAAGTACGCAGTTCATTTCTATCAAATACTGAAAGGCTTTGAAAAATAACATGAAAGATAAAAGTCTGACACACTCTCACATCTAAAGACAGTGTGATCGGTTTAAAGTACAACTAAACGCATTGCGATGTTCTTTCTCGTCCTGCCCCTGGTGGAAATTTACAAGAAGAAAAACTGTTGTACAGTGGAGCAGAAACAGGAGCAGCTTTTGGCCACAGCTCCCTGCTGGAGAGGTTTGTTCTGAAAAACAGCCCAAAAGAAAAAGAACACACCGCAAAATATGGACAAGACACTGGCTGAGAGGACGGAAAGAGCACACCTAATGGCTGAAAATGTTCATGTGACTGAATTTTACTGTTTACATAACTAAGAAAAAAAAGCAACTCACAATAATTTTAACTGTTTTAAGAAAAGATGAAAAAGAGCCTTCCACCGAATGACTGTGAGGACAGAATCACTCCTCAGCTTTAGCAAAAGTATCACAAGTGGTATAAATTGTAGTGTCGGTAGTTTTAATTACTGTGCAGTTAAGCATTTGATGAGTGGGCACACGACAAGCCATGTGGAGTAGTCATAATATACTTATGAATGTATAATATGTGTGTGAAAGCTTACTGTGAAGCTAAACTCTATTTTTCTCATTAAAATAAAAATTCCAAGTTACACTGCATATGATTGTTTCAATAAATGCCCGATTGTGCTTCATACAGACATATTATGTCTTCAAAGTTGTCATATATTATTTGTGAGAAGCAACACGAATAGACAGTATTGTTAAAATCTTTAACCTGCCTTTTTGTCAGAAAATACAACCTATTTAAACCCTACAGTCTCCTCACAGTTGAACATAAATGAAAATATTTTAGGTTTACTTTACAATATAAAGCATCTTGAAATGACTCTTGCCGTGATTTGGTGCTACATTAAAAAAATTTTTTTTATTAAAATGTAATATTTGCCCGTGTGCCCATCGGAGACACGGCCTATTAGTGTGTAAGCCGTGCAGCAGCATGTTTCTGTGGTTTCCATGTGCCACTTCAAAACAGAAAAGTTTTCAATTATCTTCAGCTTATTTCTGGCCTGTGCTTGCAAGGGTCTCTTTGCTCTGCTCAAATAGGTCCAGCCACAGTGTCCCCAATGTGCACAGGCTGTCTATATTATATTATGTGAAAACCAACTGTCAGATACTGAGATGAAGAGTGTCCTCCTTACCTCAGTATGTCCTGGTGAATTAGGATTTAATGTTGTGGAAACAATGGTGGTGCAATATAGGAAAACCATATGATGAGTCAGGTCTTCTTGGCTGCAGCGGTTATCCTTCCAGCGCTGCAATGTGGCTCCAATAGGGCACAAGAATCTTATTGTTTTTGAGTTGTTGTTTGTGAACAAAAATGTGTTTTTCATATGGGGCCTTTTCCACTTCAAGATGGAGTCTTTTTCTGCATTGTGTTGTTGCAGTATCAGGAAGAAACATGAAGGTGAACTTCTACTTAAGTGTGTAGTTCTATAATTCATTTTTGTTGGCATCTTTTGAAGATCGCATGCCTACCTGCCAATTAGTACCACATAACCCCGGTGGTTTGGCTTATACTTTCATTTTAGACCCTCAAGAATTTCCTTCCTCTCTTTTTTTGCCAAAAGCTCCAAAACTTCCTCTCTAACTTCCAATTTACTGTAGTTGGAGCTGCCACACTCTACTCTATGGCTTTTCACTCTCTTCTCTTCTCTCTCCCTCCAGTTCATTTTCTACCTCTCACCCTCCCTCCTCTTAAAAAAACCCCTTACCTCCCCCAGCTGCACCTCCCTCGGCTCAGTTTACAAGGGGAGCTCATAGAGATCAGTTCAGTAGTGAGTGGGTTCTTTTGGCATTCCCAGAGCTACAGAGGCATAGAAGAGGCTGACGGGAGCAGCCACTGGACCTGTGTGGACGCCTCAGTGACTGGTTGAACATTTCTGTGCCCACATGAGAGAATGCTGTCAGGACTGGCTCTTCTGCTGCTTGTCTGCCTCCACATGCGTGTGCAGGGGAAGCTGCGGTCACAGGTAGGATCTGCCTCACTTCCGCTGAGCCCTGAAGGAACCTGGGAGAGAGAGGGGTGATTTTCATTGATGCCAACGCTCTGGCCTTGAGAAAGAGGCCAGAGCCTCTCTCTCAGTGCACAACTGGGTTTATTTTGCACTCTTTACAGCTAGGTTCTGAAAGTTGCTGATATGTGGCTTCATGCCTGTCACCACAAAAAACGTCATTTAATTTGTTGGACATTGTGATTACATCCACGGATTTAGTCACAAGTAAGCCTGGTACTCCTTTCCAACCAGTTTCTTGGGGTTGTAATTAGCACCGGGCAGTGTCACTCCATAACTTGAACTGTCATTATAGGACCTTGATCTTGTGGTCCAACTACTGAGTGGAAGTATTTACAGTATTGCTGTTCTCACTGTGGCTCTGCTTGCGCTCTGAGCTGTTTATTTTTCCACAGCACATTCACTGGCTGCTTGTGGAGTTAGATTTCCCTCCTACTGGAAGACTCGGTGAGTCAGGCCTGTCTTGGGACTATAAAGATGTACTTAGATCTCTATTAGGGATAGACTGTCATCCTGAATTAGCCTGTCGCCGCTTGTGGTTTTAGATCACCTGTATTTGCCTGGAATTAATGAGGCCACTGTGAGATGCCTGCGGTTGTTAATGTAAACTCATGAAGTGCCAAAGGCCTTGATGAGGATGTCATTCCAAATTTTATATGACTTTAAACTGCATTCCTGTCAAGGTTATGTAAACATTATAATATGTCAGCACATAAATTGCAGGTAAGGCATGTGGTTGGATCTGTTTGAAGAGATAAAGTTGACAAAAACTCCTGTGATGTCCATTTTCAGTCTCAATAACTACAGGATGAAGACAGCTGACTTTACCTCGTGCATGAATAACTCTGTTGCGTCTACGACTCGCCTGTATTTTCTGTGACGATCTGTATGATATTTGTCAGACCCCAAGATTTAAAAACCACCCAAATCTTTATTTATTTTTTTGTAAACCAGATATGTTGAAAAGTAAGATGAAAACAGTAGAATACAGTGATTTTATTTACCATAAAATGTTTTAAAACAGATTTTCAAACATGTTAAAAGTGTGACAGTAACTGAAGTACGAAGGCAATAAAACAGTCAGTCCGTGCTCAGTTTGGCTTTTGGGTTGTTAAAGGGCACCTAAAACCTCACGGGACCCGGAACAGATTATTGTGGTTACAGCAATATTGTGGTTTATATCACATATACTGGCACACATTGCAGAGTTCTTGCAGTGTTTTGTTTGCTGTGATTAGTCTCTGTCTTTTTGTGGCTGTTCTCAGCAGAAGTCAGATCCATTACCTCTCAGCAGAGACTCTGATTCTGTTCCTGAAACAGTTCATCCAAATCAGGACTGTGATGTCAGGAGAGAGCCTATGCTCTTTAATGGCTGTAGATCGATCACACTCACTTCTGTTTCTGAGTGTTTTACAAGCCTTGAAGAGAAGAGCCTGTGCCTTATGCTGTGGTCTGTGAGGGTATTGTGTGCTGTGGATGAGGCCTCTTTTTTACTGTTGGGATTCCATAGTGTAGGCACAATAACCTGAAATCAAGTGTGTGAATTCTAAAATAACATTCGGTAACCTGCTTATTTACTCATTTGAAAGACATAAACAGGAATATAATGCAATTTGTAAATCTGTGAATTTGCTTAAACCACCACTCTTTTGTCCTCCGCTCCTCTCTGTTGTTACAGTAACTAATTCCAGCTCGTCTGCCCATTTTGGTTTAACTCCTGTTGCTACTGATTTCAAAAAAATGCTGTGCTGTGGAGAGTGGAAAGCTGAGCGATTATCGTCAGAAAACACCAGAACTTTGGTTTCTGTTTGTGGCTACGAACCAATGTACTAGAGCCAGAAGTATATAAAATAATAGAGAACTATCTAAACTGAATAAATATGCAAGTTTTGCACTATTGATAAAGTCGCATCGTCATGTGTACATGCATAACTGGAGTCACGCATACATAAAGGCTATTTTTGCATCATTCTTGATGAGTGATGGCAAATTTAAATACTTCTCTACATATTTAGGCAAACAGTGTTTCAGTATTGTGCTAAAAGACTCTAGCATTCCCACATTAGATGACCTGTGCGGAAGACATTAGTGCAAAGCAAAGTGTGATAAATAAAGGGTGTTTATTGTAACTCTATTTACCTAATCTTTGGTCATTTTGGCTGGGGTTAAAGTACTATCGCCCCAGGGACAAACAGTGTATGAGGTATTAGAGTGGGTCTCTTTTTTTTTTTTTAACCTGTAACCTGCTGCTCCATATATTAATGCAATTAATATTTCCTTTATTTTTTAAGTAAGACTCTGCTGGTAGTAAGCTTAAAAATAACAGCTTACATGTTTGTACTTTTGTTTTTGGTTTTAGAAAGCCGCAAAAAAGCCCGCCCTTCAGTCTGTTTGAATCCTTTTCTCAAATACTGCAAGGCCAGGCGCACACACTGACGTGGAGAAACTCAAAGATTAAAAAGAAAAGCAAAACAACCGTTGTTTAGAGGAAGGATTTAGAGGAGCGGCATCTCCTTTCTCATAACCCAAAATAAATCTGCAGGTTTTAGTCATATGATACATTTATGCTTTGAAAGGTTCATGATTAAATTTAAAAAAAATTAGCATGAAGTTTGACGTGACCTGTAAAACTCCAAAGGAGGATTTTCTTTCTTTGCTGTTAAACTGTTGCGTTTACAGAGGGAAGACTGTAAATCAGTCATTTCAGTTTATGCTCATGAATGCCATGTGAGAGCTCGATGGCAGTGTTTCCTCCACAGATACAGAAGTGTTTGAAGTGCTGACTGAGGTAAAAGCAGTGTCGCCTGCCTCTCCTCATTAAAGCCAATTAAAGTTCCCTAGCATCCCAGCATGTGGGGGACAGATGGTGCTGTGCTCTGATGTGCCCTTTGTTTATTTTATTTCACTCTAAACCAAACCTCAAACCGTATTTAAGATCAACCGTTACTGATTTTTATTTTTATGTTTCTGAAGGGGTGTCCAAAAAAATGTTTGTCCCATTTCAGTAATGTCATTTCCAGACACAACATCACGTCTTGAAATTACTTCCACTGTAAATTCTTTGTCGTTGGGATGATGCTGCCTCTGCATTCTCAGCCTGGAAGCCAAGTTAGGGCTGTATTGAATTTCCAGATGAACTTGAGTGTCACAGCTGACCAAGTTATGATCACTTCACTGGCCATTTTCCAAAGAACTTTACAACCTTTTTATGTGTGAATCTGTAGAAATGCCCAACGTGTGCACCAAACAGGCCCCTTTAACCTTATGCACATAAATATGTTTTATAATACTGGACTTCTTCCATCCCAGGATGTATTTTCACCTAAGAGTATGGATCATAACAGAGTTTTATTGTGAGAAGCAGTCCTGGTAAGCAGGATGTCTATTGCATTGTCAGAGTTAAAACTCCCACTTTTTTGTGTGTTTTGTTTATACAAGTGTTAGTAATATTGCTTTGGTATATTTGGCATAATGAAAATGGTGAAAAGGAGACAGAAGTCCATGTGTTGTTATTTTGCTTTTCTTTTGGGGGTCGATAGGAAAGCTGAGGAAGAAACTGCCAAAACACAGGTTAAAAGGTTCTGGTGGGAATCCAATGTGGATTCATGTGGATTAAGACTTGGGGGGGTTTAAACCACCGAAGCCTCTCCAGACTGAGAAAACATCCTTTTATTCATAACCTCCTCCATTTCATTGTTTTTTTTCTCTGCAGCTTTTGGCCCAGCAACATGTAGCCATGTGAGTTATTCAGGGTAAGACAGTCAGGCGGGAGAGTTGTCGTTATAAAAAAAACATTGCTGAGACTTAAAATGAAATGCATTAGATATGACTTCAAATATGGACACAGCCACTATGATGTCACCCTCCGGTGGTCTATGAACCTCAGTTTTGAGGCGTTGATTTTAGCTTTATTGCCACAGATATCCTGGTATCTGGAGGATAAGTGGAGCGATAAGCTATCGGCTAACACCATAGCGTGGTTAGCACAGTACATATAGACTGTGGGTGCATGACAGAGCACGGGGCTCTTGGACTGGCTGTCATTATATTTACCCACACAGTGAGCCAAATTATTTATTCATACCCTTTTCATACTGGCTTTTGAAACTAGCCTCAACTGGTCATTCAAGGAACTGCACCTTTTCCCCGCTCCTTCCTTTTTTTTTTTCTTGTACATTTCTGCCTGGGAATTATCTGGCTATTGTATTTAGTGCTTTCCACTGACCCTTTTGACCTGATGTCAAAATCCTTTCCAATAAACAGAAAATATAAAAAGAGAGCAATTACAAAAATATTGTATTTGCACTAGCTGTGACTGTGTTTTCTATATAAGACAGTTGGATCGAATTGACTTCAGTCGGGAGGCAATAAATACGTTCTTGAAACTGAAATAAGCAAATTTCTGTTGGCAGTACATAACAGATGCATCACTGTTATGTTGAGCCCTAAACTTAAAAAACCTCATTGAACTTATTGTAGTTTCCAGGACCCTAGTTGGTATAGTGCATCTGCCCACATATGGATGCTGCTGCTGGAGTGTGGCTCGGTGGTCCAGCCACAAGCATCTGCTGCTGTAAGTCAAGCTGTCAACCCAGGACTGGATGTGTCTGTCAGCTGCAGATTATTCTGTCTCAGCACCCTAAATGTACAGAAACTGGTGCCTTTGTTTTCCAAACTCCCTCGCTTTGTAGTTAGGGTAGTTTGTATGAACTAAGATACAGACCGCCGGCATTTATGGATGACTAATGTAATGTGAGTAAATCATGATGTTGAAAAGTAATCATGAAATTAGCCAAGTATCATCTCAGCCAAGGAATAAATTGCTTTAAATATGTTGTCAGGCTGCAGACACGTGTCACAAAGAGCTGTTAATACATGGTAAAACTTCAAAGCGCAAATACACAAATAACCTTGTCTGGAAAAACCTCACAGAAGATTTAGTCACTGCAGCAGTTGGTGTTTTTCTGCTTTGAGAAGCTCCTGTGCCAAGGGGTGTCTGTTTTCTAACATCATCTCTAACTTGATTTACTGCAATAGAGATGAGTTACGACTAGCGCTGCTGTTAATTTCAGCATGATATCATTCTGAGCATCAACTTTTTATTCATGAATACATTTATAGTGTGGTGCCACAAACCAGGCCTCGAACATGGATAAAAGAAGTATTATTGCGAGGCAGCTGTAAAATTATGCCAGCTGCGGTTGGAGGAAAAAAAATATCATTCCTTTTCAACTTTATATCATGACACTGCACATTTAGTGTTGAGGACCGACACCAATGTCTGATATTTGCTACTTTGTACCGCCCTGCTTTCTGATACAGTTTTCATTCATTCCCTCTAAATATTTATTGGCCTTACACGTGTGCCGCATCTGTAAGCACAAACTCGTAACAGACTGATCATGGATCTAGAGCTAATCATTTGCTGTATTTGACATTTTAATATAATGCTAAACTCATTAAGAGACTTTGTATATGTGTATATGTATGTGTATATGTGTATGTGTGTGTGTATGTATATATATATATATATATATATATGAGTGAAGCTGCAATGGTTTGCCAAAGGTTGCCGTGCGTATGTGAAATTAAATTTGTATGTTTCATTTAAATATCACCTGCATATCTATTGTGCTTTACAGTTTAAACATTTTATAACTGCAATAATCATTATTTTTACATTAACAGTGCACAACATGTCACTGCAGCGCAGTGTTTGGACTTGCTCTCTTTGTGTTTTGGTTTTCTGTGCCAAACCTAGAAAAATTTAATCTTTGCACTGGTGCTCTTTTTTTTTTTCTTCATTTCTAGGAAGTTGCTATTAAAACATAGCTATGATACTCTGCAGTGATATATCCACTGCACATCATCAGATTGGTGCCAAATTGTAGACAAGAATATTTAGCAACTTCCTGCTGAATATAGTAGCACATCTGGCTGATTCAAGCGCCAGATATTTCCATCAGGATTTTGCAGGTTAATTGAAACATGTATCTGTTTTATATGAAAACAACGAACTTAATGTTTACCAACACTTAACTTGAAATCATTTCCATTTTAATGGTGTTAAACTAATCCCTTCTGTTTATCTTACAAAATTTTGATTTTGGCTCTAAAATTCTACAATTTTAGAGCCAAATATAAATGATATATATATATATATATATATATAATTTATATAATTTATATCTATATAAATATATATCTATATTGACCTATAAATAACCATCTGGTGACAGCAACTCGTTAGAGATTAAATATCTCACTATTATGAGACATGTTATGTTAACACTATTATGTTAACAAGTGACCAAAAATCATTTAATACTACTTTTAATGGTATCCTGACGATATGCCTTAAAGCAAAGAGAATGAAAAAGATTCTCAAGTTCAAGAAGTTAATGTCTCTGGATTCACATGACCCCACAAATTTACATCCATCCATCCATCCATCCATCCATCCATCCATTCGCTTCCGCTTATCCTGTTTAGGGTCGCGGGGGGGCTGGAGCCTATCCCAG
>JAVDPK010002771.1:630698-654232 GCA_034780415.1 Cichlasoma orientale | reverse complement strand
AAGCCTTTCGGATGAGAGGTGAAACGTCTTCAAGCAACAAAAAGAAGTCCAGTCGCCTTTTTTCAAGCTCCAGAGACTACATTAACATGTTTTGATTCAAACATTTTCCCATCCAAGTGTCCACAGATAACCTCTCACCGTGTCAACATCTGTTTTATGAGAGGAACATTTTTCCCTTTTTCAGGCAAATGCTGCCTCGCTTCTATAATTGTGTTGTTTTAGTTTGAAGGGATTTATGGTGAAAATGGAGATGCGGAGCAGATATTCATTCATTGGTAGTCATTTAAACAGCCAGCCCTACTTGACTGCATTTTAACTTGTTTTCCGTGGTAGATACACTGTAGCCAGTTTAAATGTCCTGAGATGGGTTTACCATATAATATGCATTTCTTTACAGTCCGACTGCAGCTTTTGAATTGCTTTATATTCACCGAGCTGTAAAGTGAGATCATGAAGTGCAGCAGTGCTTCCCTCAATGTTATTTTGTTATGTTTAGTGATTTTCATCCAGACCTTCCAACATAATTCCACACTGACCACCAAAGCGTTTGGGAATTTTATTTAAATTTTTTCAGCACTCTTAGTTTGCTGTTCTTTTCTCCCATCACTTATTTCCTGTGTTGAAGGAGGCATTTACTGTTTGCTTTGGCCCAGGTGGTGTTTTGGCCAGGAGCAGACTGGCCTGCTTTGGGTGGGAGGGCGCAAGAATCTCATCTTGAGTTCACCCCTTAGTCCACTATTTCTTCCTCCACCTCTCTGTTCTCTCTCTTTTCACCACTTTCCTATACCTTTCTCCACCTGTTTATCCATTTTCCCAATGTCCTTCTGTATTTCCACTGCTCTGCAGCTGATTTATGTCCAATCTAGTTCTGCAAAATCCATGGAGATTACATTTTTGCTGACTTATATACTTCCTTTATATTTGTTTATATCATTTGTATCTAGAGATAGATTTGGCACCTCAGGAACAGATGTGAAATGTTGCAGCCAGACATTGGTCTTCTTTGTTGAGGGTTATTATATTTAGCATGTTTTTTTAATGCTAGTATCCAGAACATGCATTAGTGCTGAGGGGAATATGCTGGGATTAGAGCAAGTGGAGTACATCAGAATCTGCATTAAAGCTGTAATCTGACTCAGAGGTTTGGAGGTTGGCTGCATACTGGTGACAGGAAGTTGTTGTGGCATAATGTCTTTCCCAGCCTTTTTACTTATTGGTAAAGGTGGTCTGTATTGGACTTATGGTGGCACTGTGAGAGCTAAAGCCCAGCAGGTCTGACTGTGTGGGAGCTCTCTGCAACTAGTTTTGACTTCTGGACCACCTGTTTGCACAGTGACGGGCTTTTACTGCTGGTTTGACTGAATTTATGGACTGCTGATGTTAACAGTTCTATTTTTACTGTGACCAAGTTTCCTGTAATTTATTGCCACCAGTGTGATGCAGAAAACTCACACCCTAGAGAAATAGGAAGGAAAATTTGTCATAAATTCAAAGGCAGTCACTCAAAAGAAGTGTAAAATAACAATGAGCCTGCTAATTAGCAGGTTATGCTGTAGTTAAGTATGAGTTTATTGAGTTTATCTAGCAGATGCAACATAATCTCTGATTTACATTGTCTATCTATATTCTACATAATCTATTCTATTTTTTTTTTATAAAAATGCTTATACAGTATGCTTGCTTTGCACAGTTTATTGTGCAATGATTATTTAAACTAGAACTGTTTAACTATGTAATGCTCATCATTACACATCTCATCACTTCCTTATCCATTTCCTCTCTGTCCCGCAGAGTCTAGGCTGCGATGAGTATCTCGGCTCAGGAAGGGTGGTGGACAAGTGTGGTGTGTGTGGAGGTGACAACACAACCTGCAGGCTGGTTTCAGGAGTGTTCAAACATAGTTTATCCAAGATCGGCTACCACAAGATACTGGAAATCCCCGAAGGAGCCACCAAGATCAATGTGACAGAGATGGTGAAGAGCAGAAACTACCTAGGTGGGCGGTAAAAGCACTTGCATACTCACATTATACTCTACTGTGGTTTGACAACAGAAGAACACTAGCTAAGTAGAGCAGTTTGGTCTTCCTGCTCATGGCTAGTTTCTTGAATTTTATTCTAGTTACTGTTTTGCAGCTGGGTAAATGTATTTGTTAACTTTAGCAATTTTTCCAATAGAACTGCTTTACTTTTATGCTACTTTCAGGTTTCATTTTACTCTTCTCCTGCTGTTTCAGGTCTTACAGTATAATCAAGCTCAGTGTTAGTTCAGGCAGGCCCAAAGTCAGGCTCAGCCATAATCCTGGCAGGTCAGCGGATCTCAGTCTTAGCCTGATACCATTCTTCACGTATAATTGTGAAGAATGTTTAAAGTGTTTAAGCTGCCTTTGCCTGCCCACAGTTGTGCCTGTACATTTATAAGTCGTGTTGCAACCTACCTCCACCCCATCTTCTTTCATGCTCTTTTGGACATAATCAGTGTCATACCTGTTGTCACTGATGCCTGCTCTGTTTTGGACTGGAATCCCCACCTCTGGCTTTCCATGTATGAATATAAAATTGTGGAGAGGTGTGCTCTCATAATAGAGCCAAAGAGAGTTAAATTACTGCAGATGGAAATAACAATCTTATTTTGACTACAGTGGTCCTGATTGGCCTGACCTGTCTAAAAGCCCACCCGCAGGCTCTGAATGCACGGTTCCCCAGTGTGGCGAGATTGTCGTTCTCCACTCTCTGCCATGCTGTGCCTGGAGTATTCTTAATTTAAATGCACAGATGCCAAATATAAGCTCCTGCGTTCACATCGTGTAATATTTCATTGCATATGTGGCAGCTAAATGAATTACATTTGGGGAAAAAGACCCAACCGAGATTGTTTCTTAGCAGCACATCACTCATACTATAATAATATTTTGACATCTGCTAATTTACTTGAGAAAAGAGGTTTTAAGTATTAGTTGCTAAAGTGTGTGAACAGTACAGTGATGCTTGAATACTGGCTATAGACTTTAAATAAGAGGCCTTTTAAGAGCGCTCCTCTTTGGTAACTGCAAATTTAGCTGTCTCGCAGCAAATAGAGCATTTTTAGTTTCCATCCTGGTTTACAGTTTCATTAGTCACAGTTAGCTGCAGCGTTCTGCTTTCAGAACATACGTCAGAAAGTTTGGACCCTCCATCTGCCATGTGTAGTCTTACATGTATGGCACCGGTGAAAAGAGCCTATTATTAAATGATGACTATGATTAATGTTAGTTACACTGGTGTTTGACAGATCTGCTTAACCAAGTTGAGCAGGTAGCAGCTGTTTGTGAAGTGAATTACATTAGTTTCATTAAACATCACATCAACAATGGGTGCTTTTTTTCCCCAGGTGTTAAGCCTGCTGTCCTGCAGCTGTGTAGTGGAGCCCCAGGGTGACCTGCTCTTTATAGATAATTGGAGTCTTTACTGCGGTACAGCAGTGGGACAGTGGTGGCTTATTTTCAGAAATGACTGTTGGAATGTCAGACATTGTTTAATGAGAGTCTTGTCCTGACTCAGCAGTTGGTATGGAGGAAGAGGCGAGCGGCCCGGGTTTCCCCCCTCACAGCTGCTTTCCTTGTGGAAAGCATAAACATGCTTTCATTAGAGGATCTTACCCTTTAGGTCTTACCATCTTTTTTAGATAGATTGAAGTGCAGAATTTCACCTCTCAGTAAAAACAAAAGAAAGAAGAAAAGAACTAGGAACATTAAGACAATGAATTCAGTGGCTGCCTTTCAAATCCAAACTACATGGATGCCAAGTATGCTCTGCTTTCTTTAATTTGGACTCATTTATATACACGAGCACACAGTTCTGTACAGACAAACACATGCCGACTTTTCTGTATAAACTTTGCTGCACCTTCTGCAACATTTACATACACTCATGTGTATTCATTCACACATGCAGCAGCAAGCAAAAAAAAATCCTACTTTGTATTCTGCGTGGATATGTTTTCAGTTTTAAGAATCTGTGACACATGTCTGAAGATAAAATAAACAGGAGTGATCTGAAAATGGTTTATTTTTTTATTGAAGTGATAAGGTTACAAAGTTCCAGGGAGCAACACATGTTTTAAAATGCAAACGAGGATAGACACGGGCAGGAATCTGGCAGGAGCCATCTATTGTATCCTCATCACGTCCGTGATTTTCCCTCAATAGGCCTTTGTTCTACGCTCTGCATCTCTAATAGTGCTTTTAGTTGTCCAAACACTCTTTTACAAGCCTGTCTAATGTTACACTTCTAATGTCTTTCTAATGGCCCTTTTGTATTTAATCCATGAAATCAGTGGAAAACCTCTTGGGAGATTTGGTTACAGGATTTGCATGAAAGATTTGCCAGCACACACAGATTGTCACATTTGAAAAAGACATTGCTCTGAAAGTGCATGTGAGAGCTTTTATTCAGTTAGCTACTGTAATTACTTTTTTGGGGGGGGCAAGATGATTTTTTTTTTTAAACTACAGATCTCATTATAATTATATAGAAGAGTTTTTTTTTTTTTTTTTTTTTAAGTGTTTTTCCCCTATCCGTTCGTCAGTCGTGATTGTGTGGTTGTGCTTTCTGTCTCTACCAGCTTTGCGAAGCCGATCGGGACGATCCATCATTAATGGAAACTGGGCGATTGACCGGCCAGGGAAGTACGAGGGGGCGGGGACCATGTTCACCTACCGCCGACCCAATGAAATCAGTAGCACAGCTGGGGAATCCTTTCTCGCTGAAGGGCCCACAAATGAGATCCTGGACGTTTATGTGAGTAAGAAAATCCGTCAACAAAGTTATGGTAGTGGCTCTTTTTTTTTTTTTTTTTGCTGACCTGAGAAAGCAGATGTTACATTTTGGAAGGGCAAATATTGAAAGGCTTACAGTTTTATTTTAAGATTGTTGACTGTCTGTCATCTACTTTGACTCAGATGATCTTCCAGCAGCCAAATCCTGGTGTTCACTATGAGTACGTTCTCCCATCTGAGAAACAGGGGAGCCCTCAGCAACCAAGCCACACATCAGAAGGTAAATGAGACCCACTTGTTGCTCTCTTACCGTGTATAACCACAGTTTTCTAATTGATCAATATATTTTATAGGCCAACAACCAATGAGGAAAACAAATAAATTAAGAATAAAATTGAGTGTTAGTTGCAGCCAGCTGTCCATACAATCATCCAACAATTCAAGCATTTATTCATTAGACCATATCCACTTTTAACTTTACCCTTCCTTTCAGAGTGACTCTAGTGGATTGTTACATTTCTTTTTGTGTCTGAACTCTTTGTGTCTTAGGGAACGGTGTGAATGGACAGGATGGATATGAAGAGCAGAGCCACACTCAACAGGAAAACTTTAATTCAGCGGGCAGTGGGAGGTATCCATCTCGTCCCACTGAAAACCAGGTCCCCTCCGTACAGCCACCCAGACGAGAGAGAGAGTACAACTGGAAACTGACTGGTGCTACAGAGTGCAGTGCTTCCTGTGGTAAAGGTTAGTTCAAGAAGTTTGTGTTGAGCTTTTTTTTTTTATATGCAGTAAGTCTGTTATTTTCAAAATTACATCTAGTTACAGGAATATATATATACTACAGTAAAACCACTTTGCATTACTTAAAGATCAATCCTGTGGTCTGTTTGATACTGAGTAAAACACATGGCTTTACTGAACTCTTAATTTCCCACCACTTCGAGGTGCTTTAAGGTTTGATAATAATTAAGTGTATTAGACATTAGTTTCAGGAGCTAGTGCCTAAGGTAAATATCCACTTTTTAGGTTTCAGATTTTCCGTCTTTCACTGTATCCACCGGCTGACTCAGGTCCAGGTATCCGACTCTTTGTGCGACAGCAGCAGCCGACCAAGTGCACAGGAAGAGGCTTGCAACCTGCAGCCCTGCCCAGCATTGTGAGAAATTTCTCCTCTCTTCCTACACTTGTGCAAACTGCAGATTACTGCTACATTTCAAAAGTCTTTTTTTATTCTAAATGTAAGTTGACGTAATAGTACACACACTACATTTATGCAATGAAGACTGAAGACTGAAGCTGTGGGTATTACCCCAGGGTTTGTTTAACCCAACAATACGCTGTTTTAGAACATGTGTCTGCAATCAGTTGTGTGCTGACATCGGTATATGTTTCTGCCTTTTTTTAGGTTTCTCCATCCATGTGGAAATATTAACACATTATGATTTAAAATTGTTTTTAAATGTTGCAGATGAAACCAAGTGCTTTACATCTTCTCGACATAGAATTCTCAACAAGTGCCATCTGCAAAGGAACAAAACACATTAAAAGACAGCAAATGAATGCAGCATTCTTAACACTGGTGCTTTTCATTTTATTTCATAGCTGGGATATTGGAGAATGGTCAGAGTGCAGTAAAACCTGCGGCCTGGGCATGCAGCACCGGCAGGTCCTGTGTCGCCAGGTTTACGCCAACCGCACCCTCAATATCCACACAAACCGCTGCCGACACTTGGAGCGGCCTGAAACTGCCAGTACCTGCCAGCTGAAGATCTGCAGTGAGTGGCAGATCCGCTCAGAGTGGACCTCTGTGAGTGGCAGCAGTCAGGCCCAGTGTGACCTTTTTGAACTGACCCTGCAGTTATGAAAGAAGCATCACTGTAATGATATATTTTGAAGGCTTTAAAAATAGACTCATGTACTCTTTGGGTTTAATATTTACTATATGTCACTAAAATAAGATTAAAAAGTTAACTTTTATTATTAATGATGCTGGCATATGATAGAGCATCTTTTTGTCTCTCTTTACTTGATACCATATATTTAAAATGAATGAAGAAAACTCTAAAGTCTATTTCCAATTATCAAAAGAGCACACTCATGAAAAAAATTAAGAAATTAAGCCTCTTCAGCCATGCAGATCTCCACAGTACAGCATTAAACATATAGTATGTATCTTCACAGTGCTCTGTGCCATGTGGGCTGGGTCAGAGGTCACGAGAGGTACGCTGTGTCAGCAACGTGGGCGACTTTGTTCCTGATGAGGAGTGCAACATGAATCTGCGGCCGAACGATATAGAGAACTGTGATATGGGGGCCTGTGCCAAGAGCTGGTTCTACACTGAGTGGGGCAGCAGGGTAGGTGTCAGCAGGAGACAGTAACTTTCATTCATTTCTAACAACAGAGCTCGTCTTTGTATACAGCAGGTCCTCTTCATCGCTCAAGTAGATACTCTTGACGACCAGCTTATATAAATATCTTTTGATGTTTTTCAGCTAAAAGCACAACAAAGATCGTAGAAAGAAGATTTGACGCAGTTAAATTAGAAAAAAACAAAAGGAAAAGTGTGAGAAAATAAAATTAGTAACGACAGTGGTTGTCAAAATAAAAAAATAGACTTTATATATACAGAGAATGGGATCATAGGCTGTACTTTAGGTTGATCCTGTTTTCAGGTTACATTAGTTGATTGTGGTAAGCAGCAGAACAATTTAGCCAGGAATAAATGCAAAGCAGGGAAAGGAAGCACTCAGCAGATGACATGAGAAGCAAACAGAAATGGGCGCATGTTTTTTGTCTTACAGTGATGATACCACTTAACTGTACAGCATTACAGCAGTACAATAGGAGAAAAGTGAATGACTTTAATTTTGCAACATTCCTTTGATTCCTCTAGACTTGAAACATATGAACTACAAAGCCAGCTAGCATATGAGGTTTAAAAGTGGGCAAAATTGAGTCCTCATACTGACTTTGCACACATTTGATTTGTGTTCTATTTAATCTGTTTATCACCCAGGCATTTCTGATTGGTGCTGATTGGACCTGAACTGTAAAAGTTTCTGCTCCACAGTGCTCGGCTGAATGCGGGATGGGTGTACGAACCCGGGGAGTTCTCTGCCTGACCAACCACATCAGCAGTCTCCCTCTGGAAGGATGTGGCAGCGAACGGCCCGCCGACTCTCAGGTCTGCAACAGTGGTCCCTGTGAGAATCGCATCGAGTGGTTCACAGGCCCCTGGAGCCAGGTATGAGCACAACTGCAGGTTACGCTGTACTTAAGGGAAAGCTGTCTAATATGGAAGACTTTACACTAACACGTCACACGAGTTTTTCCTGTCTTCATTTTGGGTGGAACTGAAGCCATGTGCTATTATTTTTTTTGTGACAGTGCTCTGCAGAGTGTGGTACTGGCAGCCAGCACAGGTCAGTGGTGTGTTTGATGAAGTCAGATGAAGGATTCACTGTCATGCCGCTGTATGAGTGCTCATCCCTGGACAAACCCCTCAGCCAGCAGCGCTGTAGCCTCAAGGCCTGTGGTGCAAAATGGTACCACACTGACTGGAGTGCTGTGAGTAAGATATCAAACCCTCTCTGCTCTCACTGTTTCTGATGTTTAGAGTCCTCACAATGCCTAAAAAGACAGATAATTTGAGTAGGTCCTGCCGAAGAAATTACTTAAAATCCTTTGTAGATGTTTGCTTGGCGTGTGTACATAGACTGTACATAAAAGATGGATGTAGTCACGGTGATGTCACTGCCTGGTGTGGGGATTCCCTGTTTTGAAGCCCTAGGTATTTTGACTGTTGCAATATTGATTTTTATTTTAATTGGATACCACAAGCGATATATCTGTCTGAGAATCTGTGGAGATTTCATATCCCATATAGTAGCAACTTGTCAATGACAAGATAGCCCCGCCCTAAAGCCAACCCTGCTTCATCATTTATATATAAACATACTTTAAACATTGAGATAATAAACTCATCAGATTGTTTTTTTTTTCTGAGGTTACAAATTATTTTCTTTTATACTATCTGATTTTCTTTTTACAAGAGAGGAGTTGCTCCCTGCTGCCCATTAGAAAGAATCCAAGTTGTAGCTATTTCTGCATTAGCTTCTGTGTTACATCAATTTTTTCCATCCAGAAAGCCAACTCTGTGGCTGCTGAAGGGTCTCCTAATTAAGAGGTGGTATTCTGTCCTGGTTACTGTGTCCATACAAAGCGCTGACATTGTACTTAAGCCGTAAAACTAAAACAGACATAAAACACAACATGCCACTAAGCGACATCTCTTCACACTTTGACATGTGTTTAAACATTTCTTATCAAAATAAGCATTCTCACATTAAAGTAACAATCAACCATGGACATCGCTGCTAAATACAGCAGCAATGCGCACCACATGCTAGTAGCGAAAGGCTAACACAGAGGTGCTTCATCAAAACTTAACTCATTCAATCAAAGAAAACAACTCACATATGTTGTATTATATGACAAACTGTTACTGACAACACTTACAGATGTTTCTTAAAATGCGTTTTCTTAAACATAAAGTGACTTACGCAAGTCGGAACAGGTACGGTAGACATACAGCTGCAAATGTTGGGATGCTCTCACCTTTCTCCAGTGGAAATAGGAACTTCCAATCAATAAACATCTGAAGTATATTATACTGCCTCAGGTGCTCATGTCCATATAGAAAATATGCCTATTACATTTAAAAGTACAAAATGCACAATGTTACCACAAATAGGGCAGTCAGTTTATAAAACTTTCAAAGCATATTCAACATGTACAAACTTTCAGCTGTTTTGTTTTTATTACTGCTACAGTTCTGAAACAATCCCCCAAAACTCAAATCTGTGAGTGTGTGGAGCTCCTCCCACACCGGACAGAAAGCTAATTCTGCACCTTTAAGAAGTGCAGATCGTGTGCCTACATCAGTCCAGACTCAGTGTTGGAAGGATTTATAACCCACTTCCACAGAGGATTCTGGACTCAAACATGCCACTGGAGTGAAAGCCTATAGTGAGAGTGCAGATGGATCGGACAGCTAAAAGTGTAGTTACTTTTGTTGTCTATGCTCTCTTTTACACTTCTATTTCAGAAAATAAGTAAAAATTGAACTTTGTTTTGTACTTTTATTTTAACCATTTAGTACGTAACAGTTGTACTTAAATCCTCCGTATGTCAAATCTTTCCTCGTGTTTTCCACTGACAATAACACGGTTTCTTTTGAACCCGCCTCTTCAGATTTAAATGACAACCCACTGAATTTGGTACGTGGCATCACCTTTTTCCAGCTGATGCCTCAAAACCAGTTAGAAGAACTCAGAATAATGAAATACCTAAAACTGTTCTCGCGAACAGTGAAAATCTTGTTTATTTTGGATCCTACTAAGAATCTAATTGATGAAGTTCGCATTTAAAGGTTCCGATCACAATATTGAGAATGTTTGATGAAGGCAAATATGAGAATGATCACTGTCACTGACTCCTGCCCTTCAAGTGCTCAAAAACATGTGAAGGAGGGTTCCGTGTGAGGGAGGTGCGCTGCCTGTCTGATGACATGCTGTCCAGTGAGGACTGTGATGAGCAGCTGAAACCAGCAGAGAGGGAGGACTGCAACCCAGAGCCCTGCATACCTCAGATAGGTCACTCAACTTTGATCATACTTCTCTGTAATACCTCTGACCTGAATGAATGTTTCCTGGTGATTTTAGCATCCTGCAACTCTGTGCCTCCATTGTCATGTTCCTATTTAGTTACCTTGGTTGAATGCATTATTTTGTATTGTTAACTCTCTTACTTTGCTTTCAGATGAGAACTGCAGAGACAAATACTTCAACTGCAATGTGGTGGTCCAGGCTCGCCTCTGTGTGTATGACTACTACAAGACAACGTGCTGTGCCTCATGTTCCCGGGTGGCCCACAAACAGTTGACCTATCGGCAACGCAGCTAGCGCTCTCTATCAGGGTCCCTCAGCCCCGTGGTGGACCATAGTCAGCACCCACTGGAGGCACACTGATCCTGTGCCAGCCCGGAGGAATAGACTGGCTGGACCTTGCCTAAAATAGGCGCTTGTTGTTTTTGCCAAGCATGGAAAGTGAAGAAGGGAAAGGTTTGTTGGTTTATTTGAAGACAGCTGTTGTGAAAGAAAAATAGTGGGTGACAAGGATCCACTCACTGTACAAACAATGTCCGATGAGGCAAAAGGCATCAGTAACAAAGTGGAAAATCCAAAACACTTGTAGGGTTTGATTTGTGTCTGATTCAAAGAATCTCTCTTCTTTGAATAATGGGAGCAGTTTGCAGGTACTTTTTTTTACGGCTCTTGTGGATTTCTTATGAAGAGGAGAGCACATGTTGACTGCGTAACGTGGATTAGATATGGAAAATATGTTTGTTACGTGACAGAACTCAGATTTATGGCAGTTAATGTCATCTTCCATGTAATCAGATATTTCACATCCACTGTTGACCAAAGATACGCAAACTCACCAAACAGCTCACAGCGGCAGGTCATCACCTTTTCCTGAAAAACAAATGCCGTGCATCAAACCTTCCATGGTCCCGACTGCATATGCTTTACTATTTTCTGGCAAACCACATTTCTTTTTTTTTCTTTTCTCCCTACACAGCCATGAAGTGTAAAAGCAGGCTTTGTAACGTGTATAAATGTATGAATGACAGCGTGAACGATTAAAAAATAAATAGTTTTTAAGGGTTCTTGGACGGCCCCAAGTAACTGAAGAGAAAAAAAATCTCCCTCTTTATTTATTAGTGTGGTTCCCCGGGGAGGACATTGTTTTATTGGCCACCAGTGGGCTCTTTTTAACTGTGGGGATAAAACCTTTGCTGCCTCTAAGCCAGTCACAGCTTTGAACTGATTGTAGGCATTCCACAGCCTACTGGATGGCAGAAGCAGATGATCAGTGACCCTGTTGTATTTTTGGAGAGTTGAAACTAACTGTATATATTTCTTCTTCTTTTTTTTCTAGTGGGATTTGATCATTCCACACTGTATAATTCCTGATTAAAAAATATATTGATTTATCTATAATATATTATTCATATTTGACTGTAAAGATAAATCATTGCAGTATTTTACAACTATATATGGGTGATATGTTGTCGTATACATGAGGTTTGCATTCATAGTAAATCCGTAAATGACGTATCTTTTTCTGCCATAAAACAGCCACGTATACAAAAGTGCCCACAGTACCTCTCAAATGTTGAGCTCTTGTTGTGTTAGCATTTATTGATTCCCTCCAAATACGATAAACTTACCTCTAATTTACAAGTACTGTATCCATGATTAAGTTCTGAATGACTCAAGTATGCAGATATCTCACTCTCTGAGAACGAGCTATTCTGAATGTGCCAACATGATGGCACGAGTCTCAACTTTATACTTAATACAATCAAGAAGAGTTGGACTGAAACAGCTGAATTAAACATTCAGTATATGATTGCAACTAATAAAACATCTGTTTTTGCTTCATTTTGGATTCCAGATGTTAATTTTAGGTCTTATATTCACTCGGTATTGAGATTTTGTATTTATGCTACTTCTCCATTTAACATTAAAACAACTGGCTCCACGAAAACCATGGAAGTGAGCCAGCTGTTGGCTGCGTGCTGGGTTTGCCGGGGCCTGGTTCAGCAGGTGTCTGATGAAGTAGATGCTGAGCTGTACAGGGAGGACCATTCTCTTATCTTCAGGTTCTGTAGTTCTTTAAATGCTGTTAAAGTTTTTTTTTATTAACTTGCTGAATTCCGTCAGTCAGTTCACATTTGTTTCCTTTATTGCAGCAGCAGTTAGTTTGGCATCTAGGATCCAAGGGGAGGCCATCACTCCCCACAAATATGATCCACACAAAAATTGAGGAGTGATGCATAAATATCAGCCTGTAGCCTACAGTGATTGATTTTAATATTTCTGTCAATTCAATTCAATTTTATTTATATAGCACCAGATCACAACAAACAGTTGCCTTAAGGAGCTTTATGTATATTGTAAGGTAAAGACCCTACAGAAAAAAAGATCAAGATATTAAAACTTTAAAATCTGATCTTTAGTAGAAATATAATATAACTAGAAATATAACTTGCTGGCCACTAACCAAGAATAAAAGTGTTACTTTTGCTTTGCCATCTAATCTTTACTTAGTGTAAGTAAAACTAGTGAAGCAAATAATTGCTCACATTACGAGTCATTAATATATCCACTGCCCGAGCCCTGGTTCAAATTCACATTCAGCAGCTCCACTGGAGCAACACTGTTTCTGTGTTTAGTTATCAAACTGTGTATTCGGAGCTCAGACAACATTTAATCCTCCCCCCTCTCCTGCCCTCATCGTGAACTTCTTCCCGCAGCTTGACCTCTTTTTATTCCCCTCTCATTTCTGCACCAAGCTTCTCTCTCTTATTGATGGCACATCAAAGTGCCAGGAACAGAAAAGTGTTTTTATCCTCGACTGTCTCGAGACTTTGACTGTTACAGCAATAACTACTGACTACCTGTTGTGATGTGGGCGACCTCAGAGTTGCGTTCTGTCCTAACCTCGAGGTAGCCTCCTACATCGGGCAAATTGGCGCTCCGCAGGCGTCCCAGGCTACGGGACATGAATGCACAGCCCAGGTGAGACTTCATGTCTCCACACTGCCATACAGGATGCCAGCCTCCACAGTTTCTTTCAGGTGAATCTTGTTAACCAGCTTGCTGCATGTCTGGCCACTTTACCATCATCACAAACTTAGTTTTAAATAAAGAGGAGAGTCTAACCTCCTTCCAAAAACTATGATCAAAAAATATTTAAAAATTTCTGCCTGCCTTCCAGCTTTAGTAATGCGTACCACACTGATCCACACAAATGACACTCTTTCCTTGACATTTAGCTTGTTGGGATCTGGTCATCCAAGCCACAAAATTCCGCCTTAATTCAAGACAAATTTCCATCTGAACAGTTTAACTCGGCATGTGAAACTGTGTGAAAATTTGCCATAATTGGCATATGAATTATTGAGTTCTGGCCAAAAAATGTGTACTCCAAGGTCACAGTGACCCTGCCCAAACCATTTCATCACTGAGTCCACATGTGTGCCAAATTTGGATAAATATTTGAATAAGTTATCACACCACTAAAAGCAGTGTTTTCCGGGATTAAACCCATTTTGGATTAAAGAAAGCACTTCAGTCACGGGGAATGCCGTTCTTTAAGTGTTTCTTTTCTTCTTTAGCAGAAAACTGAGACACTGTGCCTCTGATTCTCTGGCTTTTGTAAGCTCTCCCTGACCAGGAGGGGAAAAAAAACTCCAAGAAGTATTCATTACTCGTGTCCTTTGGTCCAAAAGGCTAGAAGCATGATTAGAAGCAACATCTGAAAACACTTCCATGACAATGCTGTGGGCTGACAGTCGAAAGCCTTCTATTACTCACAGCCCTCATACTCACAGATACCCGAGCACGAGGAGTGGCAAATCCCTCCAATAGTGTTATGACAAGCTGCAAGGTAGAAGAAAAGCAAAAAATACCAAATTTAACAAAAGGAAAACAATCGTTTATCAAAGCAGAGATGAGAGAAAAGGATCTATTCTGTCCTCTCCTGCCTCTTTTTTAAAATCCATTCATTACGCAATCTTTTATCATCATGCGGTCAAACAACTTTATGGCTCTTGACAGCATCGCAGAGCTGTGCAGGCTGATGAGCCCACACTTCATGGTGCTTCACTGCCTTCCCAGTAGGTTCCACTGGAAAATTGCACCACTTATCCATTTTAATACTCTGTTTGTCCGCGCTTCACATGCCTCTTCTTCTTGTAGAGGGAAAATGCAACTATAATACCAGTTTATAGCAAAGCACAGTTTATAATGAGTTTATAAGGTAATGTATGAATAATTTACTGTTCTGTTTTTGTTCAAATGTAACCTACTGATAACACCATGAGAATGGAAAAGCCTCCTCTTTGTGGAGCGAGCTATTTAACACATTCAGGACAAGAACAATTTAGCGTCCACACTACTAAGTGCTCATTAGAAATTCAGAAACACAACCCCCTTCATTAATGGTTCATTAACATTTATAGCAGTATCATCACTGAATACAATCACAAGGCCATGTTACTATCAAAGCTCTGCATTTGAACTGGGATTACTGAGTTTAAGCAACAAAACCAAATCTTCAATCTAACCCTGCTTTAAGGTAATAAAGTTACACTTCAGAAAACGCTAATAAACTATTTATTAACCGTAACATGTAGAAAGCTGTGCCTGGTACTCAAAGGCTTTGTTTGCAAAGAATATATTTATCAGATTATCCTCATGTTGATGACACCTACAGCTGCTTCCTTTTACAATGTCAGTCCTAACATTGCCATGAGATGGCGCCAGAGTCAGCCTGATTCGCCTTACTGCCTTAAAATAAATGCACTGCGCAGGGTACGCTACACTAGTGAAGCTCCTTTTACACATGACACTAACATTCAAATGCAACATGGGGCTCAGGGGGATCTGTGGCCTGCCAAGTGAATTTATTTATTAATTTTTTTTGAGAAAACCCAAAATATTTTGAGGAACTCAGAGTGCAAACCCTAAGGAGTCTGAGCAGAGCTTTCACAAAGTTGAAAAAGTCAGTGAGAAAACTCTCGAGCACTAACTGATTTACTGTTTATTATTGCACAGCTGCAGAAGAGGTCATAACTGAAATTTGGTGTGACAGTATTGCAAATATATTGCAATAATGTTACAGCTTATTGGTCAAAGGCAATTGTGTTAACTGCTCTGCTCTGAGCACTTGTGTCAAGTTAAAATCAATACCATTTAAACAGTTTGCAGCCTTGTGGGATTCTAATATCTTGATTCCTTTACGGAAGCTTTAAACTTAATAGGGTATTTAGTGTTTTAATAGCCATTAGAAAAGTTATTAAAGTGATGGGAAACACAAATATTTGAAAAGTAGTTCCAAGCTAAGCAGGACGGTGCAGAGAAAGTGTGTACACCAACAGTTTTCATTATTTTGATGCAAAAGAAATCCTGAAACATTCATGACAGCAGAGTTGGCACTATGTTCAACTTGCCTGCAGGAGTCTGTGTATCTTATCATGCAAAAGTAGTCGTGGAGGTGCTGGGAACTGTAAGTGTTCTGAGTACTTTGACAGGCGTTTTATATGACGTTATTTGTTAGTGCAATTGTGTAAAAACCATGCAAAGTGTGTGATCTGATCACGAAAGGTCTTTTCCAGGCAGTAATGCTGCCTGAGTGCTGAGCAGCAGCCGCTTTGCCTATAATTTGAATGAAATACTGTGATAAATATATTTGGCTGAAAGTACATTATAATAAAATTTTACTTTTGCAATTGAAAAGTAGTAAATGGAGTAAAAGTGGATGGAAAATCCTGCTACTAACCCACCCCTTTTACCATGGTACAAATAACTAAAAGCACTAATGAAAAGAGGCCTGTGTTTTTCTGGTCTTCCTGACCACTCAAAGCTATGTAGCTGTTCTCTTTACCTACCATGCACACTCACTCACCTATAGATGCATTGGGGACAATTTGGGGTTCAAATGAAGTATGTGGGCTAGAGGAGCCTGTCCAAATGTTAATGACCTCATGTACTTCCTGTGCCATAGCCACCCTTGTTGTCCTTTGCAGAAATGTCATGACTCATGTCATATCATCAAGGTTCAATTACTGCACAGGAAAAAGGTCACACCAGACCTGCAGTAAAGACCAAAACCAACATGGACTTGCAGCACATTGCACCTCATGAGCAGCCTTTTTCATGTTGAAGTGCTCTTTAGGTAAAACCCTGTCAACAGATGTACACAACTGAGTAAAGTGCAATAAACTACATAAAGAATTTAGTATCATATTCTCGTTTCTAAAGGAGGTTATACAATCGTATGGAAAAAAATATCAGTGTGAGGAGATGATCTAGAATTACAGCCTGTGCAGTCAAACATGTCTCTGTTATCACTCAAATAATCTCAAAGACTTTGAGCTGGTCTACAGCTCACATCTGTGGACTGGCTGGTGATGACTGCTGGCTGTACACACAGCTCTTGGGGGATTAGTGTGACTAACTCTTATACATGTTGTACAGCTGTCAGGCAGTTTAGGAACGAGACCACATCAAGAGCTCCACGGCAGTCAGATTCAGACCTCAGTATTGCTGATTCGTATTGTAAAACATATTTAATGAGCAAGTGAATGATCCAAAAGTCCCAGAAGGCTTTATAGTGTAAGGCAAAGGTCCCACAATATTAAATAGAGACAACCCCCGTGATTAGGGGCGAAGGAGTCAAGTGAATAGAGGTGAGCAGGTGTACTGTTCAAAAAAAATGGGCTTTATATGTATATGTGAAACAACTTTGTCCAGCGATGTGTATGCAGGGCGGTGCAACTATAAACGTGAGACTCTTATTATGAAGTTTAAAAAAAAAAATTGTGAAAAAGATATTTTATACAGAAAAATGCATTGGGTCTTTATGGTTTCTTAAATATGGAAAAAAGTTCAACTCATATGCAGACTAGTACATCTGATCAAAAACTAGGAAAATGTTAACTTATCATATCACATTTCATTTTATGCTCTTGTTACCAAACACACAAGTTAATTCGGCTGTGCAGAAAAAGTCTGTTTAAACTGAAAATTAATTAAATTTACAATGTTTGTTCATTTTTCTAAAATGCCTGCTAGTTTTATTTAAAATATTCTGTTTTATAGCATAAACTCCTACATGTCATAAATTGAATACATTATTGTAAACAGGAACGGTTCAAAATTTTAATTTTGAACTGTTGTTTGAACTGAGTTCTTGTGGCAGCCATATTTCCGCTGACGTCAGACTCAAAGTGGGAAATTGAAATGCTGTTATCAGCAGGATTCATGTGGGACTGCTGTGCTGTGGTACCTCAAATTGTTCCAGTTGATCAGCAACTGGAAAGAACCGACAGTGAAAATTAAACTAGGCCACATTTTGAAGTAGAACGATGCATTTATAAGCCATTAGACAACATAAAGTACTACACTCACCAATTCCAAGCTAACACTGCGTTTGTAACACTTGGACGTGACTGAGTTACAGCTGGAAGGTGCAAATTAATTCTGAAATAACTTGTCTTGGACTCTGACACCCTGGAAATTCAAAAGCAATGGAAATAATCAAGCTTTCAATTTAATGTCAAATGTCTCCATCTTTTTCTTGGCCTCAGAAATGTTATGGGCAGAAATCTTAAATGGCAGGCTCGCTGGAATACATATTTCCTATTCATGTCATATGAAATGCTCACTGCTGAAGTGAAGTGCTCGGAACAAACTTTTGTGTTGGATGTAATTTGTAGGAACATTACAAGGAAATGCACTAATCTGCCAGAACCTGTAAATCAGTGCATGTGTTCCACTTAGCATATTGTCTGACATTTTTACAGTTACATTTGCAGCTGGAATGACAAAGGAGAAGCTGATCAATGCTTTCTGTTAATTTATACATTATTCTGTATATCTGACATCTCAATTTAGCCATCAGCAAAACTGCTTGGAAGCTGCTTTAGGGATACTTTACAAGAAAATGTCTCATTTGAATAAGTCTTTAATATTTCAGTGGCAATTCATTTTAATATCCCCAATGTTGACTTATGAATCATTTGTCATGCAGTATTGGAGGAGTTATTTACTAATATTCTATAGTATAGCTGCATATACAGGTTTTAATAACCGATTCAATTGAAAAAAATGACAAAGCCCCCCCAGGCTGAACTGTCTGAAGTGCTTTTCCTCCTCTTCACTCTGGGAACATGTCAGATATTACAGAATTTAACAAGTACAAATGCAAAGGTTTGGCCTTTGCCTTATTTTAAATTTTCAGGTGTTCAGCAGTTGATTTTCATGTTTTATAGATTTTCTGAAATGCATTACATCAATTAAATTCATTCCCTTTGTTTGATGTTGGCCATGTAGTGTAACATAATATCCCAAGGAAATCTTTCACATGTGGATACAAGTACAAAAGTACATTTAAATTTCTTTTTAACTGCACAATTTCTCCTAAAAGTGTCGGTGCGCCACGGTCTTTATAGGAAGGTTCAAAGTGTAGTGCAATTTCATGATACTGATCATTCTTAAAACTTAGTATAACAGTCACTGAGATCAGATGCACTAAATTCACTAAAGGAGGAAACAGGAACTATTGAACAACAGCACATGTAGAAATATCAAATTTTTTTGAAAACACAAAATTATGACACGTCCACAGGAAATGTTTAAGCTAGAGCATTAGGCAGTTTGAAGGTAAAAGCATCTTTTTGACGCTTCCTGATAGTGTTTAGCTCATAAAGGTTTTTATGAATAACTGTATACGGACCCTCCAAAGCCGCAGAAGTGAGCCAGCATTTGGTTGTTGATGAAGCAGCTCTGGGTGCGGTTAGCCAGGACCTGGTCCAGCAGGTGGTAGATGTAGTATTGCCACACTCTGTGGTGAGAACCATCTGCTCCTGCACCAGGCAGCCCGTCACAACATTCCTCATTTCAGGCTTATCAATATGCCCGCTGCCCTGAACAGAAGATGACAGTATTATTATTATTAGTAGTATTTTTAATTTCATAAAATGGTGGTGAACACACATGCAGCTCCACTGGAGAAGCAATTTTTCTGAATTTACTTGTCAAAACTAGGGAAGTGTACAAAATCCTCCAATGCAGCACGAAATCTTTTGGATTCAGAGTTCAGACAACATTGTGTCTTCCCCTCACTCCTGCCCTCATCCTGAACTTGTTCCTTGCAGCTTGGCCTCTTTTTGTTCCCCTCTCCCTTCTGCATCAACAGTCTCTTTATTATTGATATCACATCAGTATTCCAGGAACAGAAATGTGTTTTCATCTGCTAGTGTCTGGAGACTTTGACTGCTACAGAAACAACTACTGACTATTTGTTGTCATGCGGGCAATCTCAGACTTTAAGTCTTCTGTTCTTACCTGAGGGTAACCTCTTACACCGTGCACATTGATGCCCAGCAGGTGTTTGACGCCATGGGGTATGAATACAGAGCTCGGGGCGACCTTCATCATGTTCATCCTTGCTGCCATGCAGGATGCCAATCTTTACGAGGCATTCCAGGTGAAACTTGTCGGTGCACTTCACACCATCAATAGAAACATCTGTTAAAGAAGAACAAGTGTTTTTACCTAAACTTAAAATGTTACTTTATATGTTATTTTAAAAACTTCTAAAACATTTAAAGCCAGGTTTTCATTTTACTTGTAAAGCATAAGTTGCAAAGACATTACTTCCAAGACTACATCAACTGTGATCATACTAACTACTATCTAACTGTACTGGAAATCCTGGAAGTGTAACCAGTTTAAAGATTGTAAAGACAAATATGATCACTGTGCTCATTGCTGTGATTTTAATTTACAGATTTCTAAATCTTTGATCATTTTTATTTAATCACTGTGAAGCAGTATTCCTATTAGGACAGAAGTAAAACCAAAAAGAATATAATTTGGTCTGATGCTAGCCATTACAATGTACGAGGATTTCAGGACACCCTTGTAGATGGCCCTCAGGTCTGGAGCATACTTGCTGTCAGCTGGGAAGGAGCAGGTGATTTCTGAGGTGTAGCAGTAGTACTCTCACCCATGTGAAACAGAGTGCAGGGGACAAAACATCAGACATCATTAGGTAGAATTTATTTCAAGGGTAACAAATGTTCGTAGATGGCAAAGGCACTAAAGGTCACAAGAATATTAACAATGCCACTTGATGGCATTCACTGAAGGGTATTTTACAGAGACTGCAGCCTGGAATGTCTGCCAATAATAAAACAGTTCCTTGTTTAGAAGAATATGTACAGTTTGTAAGTCAAAAGCCAGAAGCATGGGGTGCTGAAAGTGAAAACCACTGAAAGATACTCACCATGTCTCCATCTGTGCTTGTCTTGTCAGTGAGGGCTCCTGGATAGCCAGATGACAGAGCGTTATTGCCTCAGTGGGAATAAACAGTGCATAAATTAAAAAGGCAAATAACAACATAAAAGTAACTACTATTCTTCAAAGTGGGAGAATAATTTAAAGCAACAAATGTATTCCAATCTCATGTTTACAGCTCCTAGTTTAAACAGGAAAATCACTTTCATATACAGACCACTAATCCCGAGAATGTGCATAATACACAGACTCAACACAAAAGGGCAGAGCATGATTAGCAGTGTCTCAGAATTTTTCATCCTGATGTTTTTTCATCCAGTTACCTTGTGAAAAGGAGGATGTTAATGTACTGTTTTAGTGCGCAGGGTTTGTTTTGGACCACAATGCACCTGGGAACAACATGAATATACAGTGCCAGTTCCATTTTGTTGTAAAATCTCTAAAGGTACTGAGTAACAAGGAGACTTGTAATATATTCTGCATTATGCTATAAAGTATTTTAAAAAAACAACATTTGTGCTCAGTCTAACAGAGGAACACTGTATTTGTTGCTCTAATATTTAGGGCAGTAGTCTTGGGGTCAATTAGTTGATTGGCCGATACGCTACAGTTGCTGGGGTTAGTTTGTAAATGTAACAATTTTTCAAAAGTGAACACATGCACCAAAAATTGTTTGTCCTTCTAGTGCAATTAGACAAAGAGGATTTACTCGTGATTTCTATGTTTTTATCACTTACAATTCAAGATCATTCTTTGTCTCATTTCCTTAATGCAATGACATGCTTATTATGACAGTGCATGAAGAATGAAAGGACTTCAGTTATTTCCATATTTTAGAGACAATAACGTACAAGTATGGTAATTTATCTACATTAGTGTTCCCAAACAATTTGTCCAATTTAGTGCATCTGTACAAGTTGCAGTTACAGTGCAATAACAAGTACAGCTACACATCGGCACATCAAGGGATTATTCTGTAATTCAAGGAATTTCTCTGAAAAATAACCCTGCATGAAGGTCCTTTTACCCTTGGCCAACCTCTGCTGTGCTGGTGCACTGTCACTCAACACCCACCCTCCCACCCATTCATTCATTCATGCCTTATCCAAATCAGGAGAGCCTTTCCCAGTTGTCATTCAGTAGGGTATAGCCTGGACACACACTTGCATCCACATCTAAGACCAATTTAGAAATGACCTGGCATGGATGTCTTTGGCTAGGAGGTCCAACCAGGAGGATCAAACCAGAACCTTCTTGTTGTGAAGTGTGACTGTGCTAATCACTGAATCGCCCTGCTGCCCAACTATCTAAAGAAACGCTTAGCTACTTCATGTAACTAATCTACAGTAACTACCCTTCCAATTCACTAAGATTAGTTAGCTGACACTGAACCAAGACAATCAGATTGCTTACTTGATTGCAACTAAAATATCAGCAATACAGTGGGGCGTATGGAGGTGTGACATTTCTGTTTGTTGTGATCTAAAGTGATAGTTTGTCATGGTGTGCTGCTTATTTTTCATATCAAATTTAAAGGTTTAACTAATCCAGTAATTATGTACATTGCCAAATACAGTAAACAGATTAGCATAAAATATACTTTAATGAAAGTATGGTGAGTTAATTTGCATGAAAGTTAACTCATATAATGGGACTATTTGGAAGTCAAGTCAAATAAGGACTGCTTTAACTCATGGATACACCTCACTTGGTGCTTGCTTTCACTGTGGTATTGTATCACTTCCTGTCCCTGTTACTACCCACAGTGATGGTTTGTGAAGCTTATATCTGTGCAGCGTGTTCACCCATGGCAGGCAAGTGGTGTCCATTGAAGTGTCAGCTCAATATCTCAAGAACCATTGAGCCTACACTTACCAACCTTCATGGGTAGATAGGTTATGACCAAAGAAAGGCTGGGATCATGTTTGGGGTCTGCCAAAATCAGACCCCATTCCTGCAAGACTGCTCAAAGAAGTCCTACCATTAATTAAATATGACCAATCTATCTCTATTAATGGGCTACATACCACAGCATTTAGGCAGTAATTAAACCATTACATAAAAACCCATCACTTGACAGCTGTCTTAGCTAGTTAGGCCAATCTCAAACCTTCCTTTTATCTCAAAAATTCTTGAAAGAGTAGTTGTAAAACATCATCTGCAGAGGAATGGTTTATTTAGTGAGGGTTACAAATGATCTTCTTCTTGCCTCTGATAGTGGACTCATATCTGTGCTTGTCCTGTTAGACCTAAGTACAGTGTTCAACACTGTTGACCATAATATTTTATTACAGAGATTAGAGCATGCCATAGGTATTAAAGGTACTGCACTATGCTGGTTTGAATTATGTCTATCTAATAATTTACAATTTGTTCATGTAAATTGATATGCAGATGATACCCAGCTTTATCTATCCATGAAGCTGGATGACACACCAATTAGTTAAACTGCAGGAATGTCTTAAAGACATAAAGATCTAGATGACCTCCAATGCCCTGCTTCTAAATTCAGATAAAACTTATTGTACTTTGCCCTACAAATCTTAGAAACATGGTGTCTAACCAGATACTTACTCTGGATGGCATTATGTTGGCCTCTAGTAACACTGAGAAATCTTGGAGTCATTTTTGACCAGGATTTGTTCATCAATTTGCATATTAAACAAATACGTAGGACATTCTTACACTATCTCTAAATTAGAAACATCCTGTCTCAAAGTGGTGAGGAAAGATTAGTTAATGCATTTGTTATTTCTACGCAAGAGTACTGAGAAGGACTAGAAAGAGAGAGCATATTTCTCCTATATTGGCTTCTCTTCATTGGCTCCCTGTTAAATCC
>JAVDPK010002771.1:617529-630598 GCA_034780415.1 Cichlasoma orientale | reverse complement strand
CTGGCTCGAGGCCCATGAATGGATTAATAAATACAAAACTATAAAGTACCTACCTGCCTGAAGAGGACATCTGTGTCCGTGCAGTACCTCTGTGTCTGCTCTCCCCCCTGCAGCACCACCACTGACTTTGGCATCACACCATCTTTGGCTTTCAGCCCCTGGCACAGTCACTGTCAGTTCTCAGCAAAAAGGGCAGAGGACACCCTCAGGGTGTCATTAACCAGCAAGTGGATAGGTCTGAAAGGACAGGAAGACAAAATATCTCAAGGTGGCTCAGGGTGGAGTAGTGGCTGGACAAAATGACGCATAATTGGAGTATTTGGATCCAACTTAGAACTGCCCTGTGTCAAAGAGCACAAGCCTTCAAAAACAACTGCCACACTCCTAACAAAACCAAACCTTTCCACTGTGGGATTACACAGTGGAGTCACATGCCCTCCATCATTACGTCATAAATTATTTATTCTTTATTAATATCAAACCGAACTGCCAGTAATCAGCCAGATCATTTAAACCCTGCTTTATAATATTTATGTCCCCCGTCGTTCCCACCAAAGAAGCCTGAGCCATCGAGACATGCACAGGGAACCTCTGACGGTGTTTTGTGGTGGTTGGCACCAAGGCATTATCTGTGGATCCTTTGGGTCCCATAGATTGTGAGGTTAGGTCTTTAATGCTACGGCTGATTGGTGCAGATCTTATCAGATGCTACTGATTTCACAGTTATTGTCAAAACTATTTATTTTAGAGTAACTTCTCTGCTCAGCAGGGACAGACGACCTGTTATGTCAGTTCTACCTCGAAGTAATCCGCAGGATTTGTTCAGTAGAGGGAGGTGAACCTTAGCCTGAGCTCCCTTCGGGGACAGTTAAGTCATAAGCTACAGACAGACAGACAACCTCATAAGTGGTCTTGGGCATAAATCTTGGTCATACTGTAGTGTCTCTGATAAGATTAAAAAGCTGACATACCTGTATCAAATGTTAATCCATAACTTCACAGAATTTAATGGCTGATAGATTTCAGTATCATTCACAGTTGATTGAGTTTACTGGCTTAAGTGTGTATCTGTGAAAACAGCCACTTCTGTCATTGAGAAAGGCAGATAAAATGTATGAAACTGCAATCCAACTACCCTGCCCAGCGAAACCATTGTTTTATAACAATAAACAAGTCAGTCTATATTGTGTCACAACTACAAGAAAATGGAGATCAACGTAATACTACATGGCACACTGAATGCTGAGAACAAAAAAATTAAAATTTGTATTCAACAGTGTTCACTAATTTATTGTAATAAGTGAAAACCCCAGAGTGTGCACAAGCTGTTTATTTTCTTCATTTATGAGTAAATAAAGAGTAATTCAACTCTTGGTTTTCCATATTATTGCAATTTACAGCTGTTGTGATACAGAACCGTGCAGATGTTTTTGGTACTAAAAGTAAAGTGAGCACACTATTTAAACTAACTTAAGCATTATTTTAAAATGAGTACTTATTATTTATCACTTGCCCCAAATCAATGCACAGTAAACATTAAAAACCACACTGACTGCCCCAGTTTTCTTTGTACACTTATGTACAGCTTTTCAAGACATACTTGACCCAGTTCTTCTGTGGGTTGTAGTCTGTCTCTGTGTCTTCCATGTGACACAAACGAACTCCCTGGAATATTTCAGTAAGTTCTTTATTATTTTCTAATAATCTGTCTACAGTCTGAAGTGTTCAGGTGGGTGTTAACATGTCACAATCATCCCTGGCGTGGACATCCAAGCAAATTTAGCACAAGGCCAGACCATGCAATGCTCAGAGATGTTGCAAAAAAAAAATCAAAAAAAATCCATGAGCTATATCTTGTTAAAGTTCATGAAAGTGCAATTAGAAAAATGTAAACAAATATGGCCTGCTTGGAAGGGTTGCTGGGAGAAAGTATCTTGCCTCTAGAAAGAACATGGCCGCACAGCTTAGGTTTGCAAAGCTTCATCTGAACAAACCAAAAGACTTCAGGAGCAATGTGTCATAACTCTGCTGTGTGACCGGCATGACTGTAAATACACATTTTTTTTGTCAAAGTGCTGCCATATAATGGAAACTTGAACTTATTGCAGCCGCAATGTTGCCAGGTTCCAGAATGTCACGTGTTTCTACCGGTGTTTATTCGACTTAGAAATTATGGACAACCAATTTACCATCATTGGTCCTTTTCATGTGCAAAAAGCATAGGAACTCATCCCCTTCCTGCCATTCATAATAAAAGTCCTCAACATATACCAGTGTATACACATATAGGCCTACACTGAGTGACTCTGCTGCAGTAGATGGAGCTTAAACACATTTTTAAAGCAGATTTCAAATTGTAGTCAAATCAGCTAAAGGAAAGAAAATGTTGCCCAGAGCAGTTTAAATCTAGAAATGAATTCTGTTTACATGCACTAAAGAAGAGCAGGATGTTTTTTAATAGCTGCTGTCTGTGGAAAATGTGTGGGAATAAGTGAAATGAAAGCAATGATAAGGATAACAACATAATGAAAACAACTGCACCCATGGGAGTATCAGCAGCCTGACTACATGAATTCATGAAAGAGACACAATTCAGTGCTCACTAAACTATTTTGAATTAAATAAAGCACTTCAAAAGTTCAAAAACAAAGGGATTGCAGTTTTTTGAGACTCATTTCTTTTTAAAGTTTTGTCTAGCAAACCTAGCCCCTCAACCCTGAAATGCATGAATAAGTGGATAAGATAACGGATGGATGGATAGAAAACCTAGACAATTTGCCTCTGTGCTGTTCACGTCCTCATTTTTTTTTAGCTACCTCGGACCAGAAAAAAGAAAGAGAAGGAAGTATTCATTACTTGTGACCTTTATTCCAAAAGGCTAACTCATGATTAGAAGCAGCATCTGAAAACACTCCATCCATAACAATGCTGCATGCTGACAGCTGGAAACCTTATGTTCCACAGGTACACACTGCACATCCCCCCAGTAGTGTTGCAACAAAGTATAAGGTGAGGGGAAAAAAGCAAAGCAAAATACCATAGTTAAAAAAAAATTGGGAGGAGGGGGGGTGATGAAGAAAAAAATTTTGCAAAGCGGTGGATTCTGTTGATAAAATACGGCACTTTTCACACTCATGCTAGTAACTTTGCATTTATTATTAGTTAATAAATAATTTACTGTTATATCATTGATTAATTCTAAGCTCTTAATTAGAACAACTTTAGGTGGTGCTAGCTCTTTACTTCTTCTGGACTTCTGGACAAAAATCCAATTATTAACTGCTTTATGGCATTTAAAAACGGTGACTTGACATACTTCAAAGCCTTTATTAACAGTTCAAAGGTATCATGGCTAATTGCTCATGAAATTAGCTAAGTTATTACTGAATAAAAACTATTATTTATTTGCTCATGCATCACCCATGAAAGATGGTCTTTATTTACATTATGACTTCCTTCTAGCTATTCTGTTTTTACAGTGTTGTTAATGAGCACCCAACTCTAAAATTAATCTGATGCTCACAAAGTACTAGTAATGGATTTATTAACCATTAATAAAGCATGTAAACCCTTTATAAATGGTACCTTATCAAACAGTGGTGCCCTGTGCTCAAAGGTTTTGCTAAAGTATTTGTGAAAGATTTGTTAAAAATTATATTTCGAGTTTTTCTCGTGGCGTTGATCCTATTTCTTTTTTTTTTTTTGCTTCAGTCATTTAGCATAAGCGTCTAGCACAACGTCATTCATAACACTGCCATGAGATGGTGCCAGAGTCAGAATAATTCAGCTCAGTGCCTCAAACATCTTTAAATGCTACTGCACCCGGCTAGTGTTGCCCCCCTCTCTCACACACATGTGACATTGTAACTACACTAGTGTAATTGCGTCACTGTGCAATTACACAAATTAATAGATTTATTTATTTTTTATTTATTTATTTTTATTTGTCTTTTTTTGAGGAGCTCTTGACTACACTGGAGTTGTTCTGGCATTTGGTTTTGTTATTGTTTTTTTGTTTGTTTTAGCTTTCTAAACAATAAAATAAATAAATAAATCCAAAGTTTTAGCCCACATCCAAAAAGTTGAAAAGGTCAATGAGAAAGCCCTCAGGCACTAACTGATTTACTGATTATCACTGTACACCCCCAGAAGAGGTCATGACTGAAATGTTGTGTGACAGTATTGTGAAAAAATTGCTCTAATTTACAGCTTACTGGCCAAAGGGAATTGTTTTAACTGCTCTGCTCTGAGCTCCTGTGTCAAGTTAAAATTAATACCGCTTAATCACTTCGTGGCTTGACAGGATCCCTTATAGAAGCTTTACATTAATAAAATATTCCATGTTTTATTAGCTATTTTGAAAAGTGATAGACTTTTTTTAACCCTCTGAGGTCTAAGTTGTCATTGGTGATTGCCGTGATGCCAACCCTAATTTATCAGAATATGTAATCTTTGTTCTTTTTTTAAAAACAAAATGTTCTACCAAATGTTGGGAAACAGAAGACAAAGAAAAGAATCATTCTAACTGACACACATCACAATCAATTTACATTAAACATACTTTTTGCTTCTTGGGGTTTGGGGCCAGGGTTGGAGGATCATGACTTGGACCTGGGAAGATTAAAAAGAATTGAATTCACAAATAAAAAAAATAACGCATTGCATGTTAAGCTGTGTGACTGTCTGTCTCATTGTGGGACTAGAGGCAGTTGGAACCACTAGAAGCAGTTTAAAGTGCTGAAGTAGGTCTTTATATATCTGTCTGTGGACAGATTTTGTCAATAGTGTCCCAAAAATGCAAAGTGCAACCACAAAGATTTACATAAAGCAAAAGAAAAAGGCGACTATGGTCTGAGATTTCATTGGTATTGCAGCTGTACCTTGCCTTTTGCCCTGTGACAGCTGTGATAGGTTCCAGCTCCACCCACGACCCTGAACTGGATAAGCAGTTAAGAAGACTGATGGAATGATTTGTGCCCTCAACTGTAGAATTTTCAAGAACTAATCTAATATTAGGTCTTCTACCTGACATAAATAGAAAATAATAGAATAATTTAAGGCACTAATGCCATTTGTGGTAAAATGCCATGGTTCATGCAGAAATGTCACACCAACACTGACAAAGACTTACTAATCATTGCACAACATCAACTATTTCTCCTTTAGATAAATCAAAGCACACAATTATGAACAAAAGCCACTATAATCACACACTTGTTTTTTTAAGATTAAAGCAGTTTGGGTAAAAAAAAAAAAAGCCTGTTATTGTATGATTCCACTAACCAGTCAAATTATAGTTTACATCCATCTCTGTTCCTGGGTCATGTTGTTGAATAATAGCCAGGAAAGTGATGATGATGTCACAGTACAGTTTACTTTAGAGCTTTGAAAATAAAATGCCACAACTGTATTATTTTATTCTATTAGATATTTGTGTGAAATGTGTCAATAGTAGTGCACATATTCTCGAATTACAGCTAAAAGTATTCATCAAATGTGTGTTTATTTACATAATCCAGTGAACATTTGTGCCATGTTTAGGACAACCCAAAACCAGAAGGTGCAGTCAAACAGATGGCAGCACAGTGGCTCAGTGGTTAGAACTGTTGCCTCACAGCAAGAGAGATCATGCTTTAAACCTGGGCAGGGCCTCCTATATGTAATGTACACACATTTATATATCATTTTTCTAGTTTTACTGACCACTTCAAGCACTTTAGATTACAAGTCACATTTTAACCATTCATAAAGAATTTTACTCATTTCGAAAACTTTATCTACACAACCCTTTTAGAATTACCATTTAACCTAACATTGCATGGCTTTGGTCTGTGGGAGGAAGCCAGAGAACCTCCACGCAGGCACAGGGAGAATATACAAACTCCACACAGAAAGGCTGCGGCTGGGGCTCGAACAAGGAGCCTTCTTGCTGTGAGGTGACAGTGCTAACCACTGCAACACTGTGCCACTCAGTTTGGATGGTTGTGTGCTTTTGTCAGTTCATGAACCAAAGAGGTCATGTCAGTGGCCCTACAGCAGTCAAGTTCAGTCCCAAATGCAAAACTGGATTCATTTTCTTGTGGTCTGATGTTCATAGAACAATTCAGTTCAGTTACATTTTAGTAACATAGTGCCAGCTCAGAACAACATTTGTACTTAGCTGCTTTATAGATAAGATAAGGTAAGATTGTAAAATATTAGTGATGTGAAGGAAAGAACTGATAGTGGAAATATGGAATAACATTGGGCCATTTTATAGTGTATTTCTAAATCATTAGGCAAAAGCCAATGCTAGTATTCACCACTTCCTAGATAACATTACCATTGATAGTGTTACTTGATACAATAGGAAAAGTGCAATTTAGTTCTGCATTGGATCAAGCTTGAAATTTAATGCCAGCTGTGACTTCAGAAATGTTATACTCAGTAACCCAAAGTGAAATACATGCACGCTGGGACACATTGCCTATTCATGCCACACAAAACATTCACCACTGAATGGCTCGGAACAAATGGTGTAAGCATTACCCAGAAATGCACCAGTTCAGCCCAACTTTTAAACCACTGATCTGACATTAAATAAACCCCAGTCTGTCCTCTTGGTGCGTGGACATGCCCCTTGCATTTAGGTGTTTTTAATGTAAGTGGTGTATGTGCTACACATTTTGTCAGATACATTTAATTTCGGTTGTTTTACAGTTGGAACGACAAAGGGGGGGCTGGATCAATGCTTTCTGGGGTGAAGTCTATTTAAGCAAAGTCATTTGTTCTCAATATCTGACATCCCAGCTTAGCCATCAGCAAAGCCAGTGAATAATAAAGCTTTTTTTAAAAAATTTATTTTCAAATATTTCCATTTCTTTTAGTACATGTACATTCTCAGATGTATTAAGAACAATAAGTGAAATTTCAACTGTTTTTTTCTTCATTCAGACACACTACTGTCTTAAAGAAATGCATCAGCAGGGGTCCTTGGTTTAAACACCTTCCTTTGGCATGGTATGTCAGGCTTTCAGTCTTTGTCAGTAAGAAGGCTGTGAAAATGATGATGTTTATTATTCATATCATTAACAATTTGGACAACTACTGTCATGATGTGAGTCACTCTTAACAACTAAAGCCAATTTAAGCTGCCAGGAATTGGACTGCCAAGGCTTGGGAGATTTTGCCTTGGGAGACAGTAACAGTGGGAAATTGCCCTGAAAAGCAGGAATCAGAACTATGGCAGCATGATGTGCTGTGATACTGTAAAACATCCCAGTGGTGGATAGGAGTAGCTGAAAACAAATAGCCTGTTGATAATCTGGTATAGGACTTTTATTAGCTTTTTAATTGCAAAGGTTGTGATTGCATTTACACTCTAAACATAGTTCTCAGCCTGAGTCAAAGGTTATCTTAAAGATTATCAGTAGAGATAATTTTGCATAGTACCTAAGTCCTGTACTAGCATGGAAAACCCTTTGGTTAATCTGACCTTTTCTGATTACATTTTAACATGCTCAGGGTCAGTCCACAGTCTGCACTCATGGTCCACAGTCTGCATGTTTGGCACCCACGGTACAGTATCCTTCCTGCAACTACTTTAACTACAATTGTAAAGTTATTTTAGTTAAATTTCAATTCCACATGAAATATTTTATAATTATGTCATGCACATCAAAGGTGAAACTCTGTGTTGATAACACTGTTTCAAATAATAATTCTGGATGATGGGAGTTTTTCCAGAATACCTGTTTTACAGATCACACCATTTCTGAGCAAAAAATGTATTTATGAAAATGTATGGGACTGTACTACAGCTACAAGAAACACAACACTGATGAAACATAAATAAATAATGACTACTGCCATCAGGAAATGCCATCTTATCTGCAGATAAATCAATGCTCAGATGATAAATCAGTGCTTAGCCAATCAATCAGTTCATCCCCACTTCCAGTAATACTTTATGAATAGTGAGTAATTGAAAGGCTTACTCTAGTTACAGTCATGTCTGCAGAATTGTTTTTCCAGTGTACTGATCTGTATATTTATGAATGAGTTTTTCTAAACTGCCCAATAAACGAACAAATCTGTTACAAAGTTGAAAATTAAAAAGGTTTATTTAATTCAAATCTAATGCATTCTTGTCAAATGTTTACAAAAAGGAAAAGATAAGAATAATTTCTAAAAAAAATTTAGAAAATACATTTTCCCAGGAGGCACAAAGATTTTAATGTGATATTTTATTATTGTACAGTTTGTCAAGTGAAAGTGAGCATGGCTAATGCATATCAGAGCTATAAATCATTATGAAACTTAATGAGGATGCTGATGATCTTGATTGTGTGTCAGTTGTATGATTGAGATACAAGAGCCAAAGGAATAACTTCAGCTTAGCTTAAAAAATATCAACAGTAATCAATGGTTTTGCATCATATAGAAAACTTTACTGAGAGTTTCTTCACACAACTGGACTGAAAGATTTTGCAGAGTCGGCCATAAAAGCCTCAATCTCCTCCACTGTGCGAGGGACACAAGTCAGTAGCTCAATGCCATCCGCTGTGACTGCAATGTCATCTTCAATGCGAACCTGCACACAGAAGGAACACAGCAGTTAGTGAAACACGGCAGAGTCCAAAGCCGGAGACATTCAAACGCAAACTCCAAGTAAAAGCAAATCTAAGACTTGAAATGAGCCGGAGCAGTCACTGACAAATGTGCATCTGTATATGTTTTCAACTATATGTTTTCATTTTTTCTGACAGAAAAATCTGTTACTTTTACATTCTTCCGTAATACTTTTCAGCTCATAGACTTTATAAACAGCTGAATCAGCATCAAAGTTCTATTATGGCTGAACTTATCAAAAGATTTCAAAGTGCCAAACATTCCATGATATTCACGACATTTAGCAGTGTCTGAGTTATACATACAAATCCACGTGCAAAGGAGCTGATCATAGACAAGTGGATGGTTAAAGTAAGACAAGGAATTTTAGAGATAGAGGAGCCTTAAAAAAACTGGCTGATGTGCTTAAAGGGACATTATTCTCTCTTTATAACTTTTGTCTTCAAAGTTGCACATTTGGCCTTTAGCAAATCATAGAAGAATACCAATCCTGTCAGCCTGTAGAGCAAGTAGCAAATGCATGCTTTGCACTGAATTAATTTCAGTATTAATTGGCTCTATGTTCTGTTACAACCCTGGTGAATCCACTCCAACATAAACAACAAAAAGCAAGCACACTAACCCCTCCAAAGCCGCGGAAGCGAGCCAGCACTTGGTTGTTGATGAAGCCGCTCTGGGCAGGGCTAGCCAGCGCCTGGTCCAGCAGGTGGTTGATGAAGTATAAGCCAGGCTCTACGGTGAGAACCATCCGCTCCTGCACCAGGCGGCCCATCCTGAGACTCTTCAATCCAGGCTCGTCAACTCGGTCAGTACCCTATACAGGAGATGATAGATGATAGTATTATTTTATTATTGAAATAAATGCACTAATAAATAATAAAGACATCTGCAAGACCGACTACACTGAGGTTTCTCCAGCTGTGTGACACCACAATTAAATGTTATTATATTTTTTTGGTGTATTTGTGTCGAAGTAAAATGAGTTTTTCTTGTGAGACTTCAGGTGAAATCATCAATATGTTTCTACCTAATCAAGAGAGAATACAGGTGAGAGACACGCAAGTTAATTAATTCATCTTTTTTATAATATATTCTAATGTCATTACTAAAGTCAGCCAACAGTATTTTCATGTATCCCCACACACTCAATGAGCACTGCATTCAGTGATCTCCCCCCTTCAAAGTGTGTTTCTCATACTGTCTGTGTCTGCAGGTGAACATTCAATACTTCCACTGGAAATACTGAGGGTTAACCGTCTTTTCTATTTACATGTCAGAACTGCTAATCAGTACAAATTCCTCCAACACAGCATGAAACTATCTGTGCTCACAGTTCAGACGACATTTTATCGTCCCCTTGCTCCTGCCCTCATCCTGAACTTGTTCCTTGCAGCTTGGCCTTTTTTTGTTCCACTGTCACTTCTGCACCAGTGACCTCTTTATTATTGATGACACATCAATATTCCAGGAACAAAAATGTTCTCATCCTCTACTGTTTCCAGATTTTCTTTACAAAAATAGCTGCTCACTACTTGTTGTCATATTGCCAATCTCAGAATTTAAGAGCTCACCTCTGGGTAACCTCCAACATCATGCACATCAATACCCAGCAAATGTCCAAGGCCATGGGGCATGAATACAGAGCCCAGGTGGACCTTCATCATGTCCTCCACGCTGCCACTCAGGATGCCAATCTTTACAAGCTCTTCCAGGTGAATCCTGTCAGCCAAGCGGTGCATGTGAGTCCATTTCACACCTTCAAAACAAACATTTTGTCAGTGAAGAGCAAAAATGGTAAAACATTTAACTATGCATGCTATTTTAAAAGCCTCTTGAATTTTTAAAACCAGGCTTGCAATTTACTGAGGTGTATAATTTACAAAGACATTGTTTTCAAGGCTCCAGCTGTAATGAACACCAAAGAATATTTTTCTAACTCTACTGAAAACGCTGCAAGTGTAACCAGTTTAAAGACATTTAAGACAAACATCACCACTGTGGTCCTTGTTATGATTTGTACTTCTGTACAACAAAAACAGATTTCTATAATGGTAACATACTGATCAGCATTAAACCTGCTGCATTTTTATATGAACAGAAGATTCAGTTTTAATTTCCACACTTTACTCGTGGTTGTTAACCTGGTCTGATAGCAGCCAGTACGGCGCGTGAGGATTTCAGGACAGCCTCGTAGATGGCCCTCTGGTCTGGAGAGAACCTGCCGTTAGCTGGGAAGGAGCAGGTGATGTCTGAGGAGTAGCAGTAGTACTCTCCACCCATGTCAAACAGACTGCAGGGGACCAAACATGAAAAGTCATTAGGCAGAATTTATTTCCAACATGTTAAGTACACACAACATGCACAGAGATGGGAAAGTCACTAAAGGTCACAAGAACAGTAACCGTGTCACTAAAAGCTGGAAAGTTCCTCATTTAGAAGAATCTGTGCACATTCTGAATCAAAAGCCAGAAGCATGAGGTGCTGATGGTTAAAACCCCCCAAAAGGTACTCACCACATATCTCCATCTGTAATTGTCTTGTCATTAGGAGCCCCAGCATGGCCATAATGGAGGACAGAGGAATTATTGCCACTGGTGGGAATAAAGAATGCATAACTTAAAAAGACAACTAGTAACAAAATATCTAAAAATATCTAATAATTACTGATCTTCAAAGCGGTGAATCCTTTAAAGCATCAAATGGATTTCAGTTTTAAGCTCTTAGTTTGAACAGGAAAACCACTTTCATCTACAGACCACTAATCCTTGCAATGTTCACGATACGGCCTTTAAAACAAAAGGCCAGGGCATGATTAACAATTTTTCATCCATAATGATGCTGCTAGCTCACAGCTAAAGGGAGGATGGTAATGTATTTTTTAATGAGAATGGTTTGTTTCGGCCAACAAGTCACCAGGGATACAGCAGAGATGCACAGTGCCTGTTCAGCTGCATTATAAACTCAGCGTTTTCTGCTCAAACCCTTGAAGGTGCTGCAATAGCATAGTGTCCTCCATTTTATTACAATTTTTTCTAAAATGTAAGTTGGTTTTTTTTGGAGTGCTCAACTTAACTGAGGATTATTTAGTGCTCTAATGCCTAGGGCTATGATTTCAGGGTCAACTGGTCGATTGTTTGGTCAATATTCTGCAATCGCCAGTATTTGATTCTTAAGGAGAAAAGCACTGCATACTTCATTTTTGGCACCAGGATAAAAAAAAAAAAGGGGGGGGGGGTTCTGAGAACACCCCTGTGACTTTGTAACCTTGGACTCACCTATTCTAATATGGTCAAATGTATTTAATGTTTATGTTTAATAAACGTCTCTCTCCAAACTAATTGGCATCATTTCAAAGAAGTTGTTGAAATGATTTGTTTGGTGCAAGTGTGGGTACAGCTTCAGTTTCTTTGGTTCCATGCAGTCCTTCTAACATAATCAGAAATGAAACAGGTAATGAATTAAATGGTAAAGCTCACGTTCCACAGATGCAGGTGTATGAGGTGTGGCGCATTCCTCCTTTAGTGTAGCAGTAGTGCTGGAAGAGACTGCAGAGAAAGAAGAAGAAAAAACCCCCCACTAATTAACTGATGAACTTCTGCTGCCCTTTTCCTGACTCTGTGCTTTTCAAGAATTCGTTCAGCACTCAGTCTTTACTCATCACATGGTCGAGCACTTCAAAACACCTTTATGGACCTCGACAGCAGTGCAGACCTTTGTGGGATGTTTAATGGTTCCTCTTGCATCGAAAACACAAATGAGTATGACTATGACTACACCAAGGGTACTCAGACAAAAATTGAACTTAAATACAAACATGAACAAAGTAACCTGAAATATTTATAGTTACATTCTTTTGCATTTTGCTCCAAGATCTTGGGCTTGACTAAAAACTACAGCTAATTCTGAGTTAACTACGAGTACATCAAAACTAAAACCAAGTTCTGAATCTGAATTATAACCCTGCAATAATCTGTGTGGCTATTTTTATACTTTTGTTTATACACCAGAAGCATGCAGTGAAGCACCATGCATACTTGCCAGTTACTGGTCTATAACTGTCATTACTAACAAGGCTTTCAGATTTCTTACTCCACTGCAGCTAATAATAGTGATAGCTGAGTGCCGGCATGCAAAGAGATGTGACATTTCTGTTTGTTCCAGCTGAGCCACCAGGGTGTAATCTACACTCATCTAAATTTAAAACATCACATTTAAAAGGTTTAACAAATCCATTAATTATATATTGCCAAATACAGTGAATGCATCAGCATGACATCTAGCCAAATTAATGTGAAACAAGTCCATTTGCACAAATGTTAATCATTTTAAGTAAGTGAGACTAAGCAAAGTCTAACAAATGCTTTAATCCCTGCATACACTGTAGAGCCACAGACACAAAAGAAAAGACACTGTGCTTCCATATCGTGTCACTAAACACAGGCTTGTCTTCATCCTGCAC
>JAVDPK010002771.1:590646-608235 GCA_034780415.1 Cichlasoma orientale | reverse complement strand
GCAACTAGAGTCCCAAAGTGTGGCTAGATGTATTGTGGCTGATGTTTTTTTTTTGTTTTAATTCATGACAAAACAAATAATTAACGTGTTGGTTTTCCATTCTACTGCAATTTGCAGCTTTTCTTATACTGCACTGTGCAAATATTTTTGGTACTAAGAGTGAAGACAGTTTAAAATAATGGCTATTTATTATATATAAATTCCCCTAAAGCAATGCACAGTAAACATTAAAAACTAAATCAAAAAAGCACCCGTTTTCTTTGTATACTTGTGAACAGTTTTTTAAGGTACACTTGACCCAGTTTTTCTGGGGCTTTTAGGATGTCCGGTGTCTTCTGTATAGTCATGTGAGTCAAACTGACTCCATGAGATCAGATTATGTTCCCTTAATTTTTCAGTAACTTCTGGATTATTTTCGAACTTCGATAGTTCATTTTTTTTTAATAAAAAACACACAAAACAGCTTTAAGTCACATATAAGCACTGAAAGGCATGCCTTAATTACAGTAAAGAAAAAGTGCTTCACAAAATTACTAGTGATGGGGAAGGACCAGCTGCAAATACGTGAATACAAGAGACAGTGATTTAGCAAAGTAAATTCAGGATAAATCTGAGGTGTTTACTTAGAGTATATATAGTGTTAAATTGTAAGCCTCTAAAATAATTTTAAAATTGAAGAAGATATTGCTTATCATGTCAAACTGCACACATGTCATACACATTTCGGAGCAGTTATACTGCACTTATAACTGAATGCGCGTTACACTTCCTGTTTTACGTGCACAAAAATCTTTGCAGAGACAGCCAATAACACACACACAGCATCAATAGTTCAGGAAGTTCCACAATATCGCTCAAAAACGGAATTTAAACGGGTGCTAATTGCGTAGTCTGACAGGTAATATGTTTTGGCTCACGCGGGTTGGTAAGTGACACACGCACGTAGCGAAACAGGGAACCGTAACACGACTCTATTTGTTATTAGGCGCATAATAAATACATGTCTAACAGTCAAATTCAACTTACTGTGGTGTTGCTGCCATGATGATGCTAGGTATCTGACTGTTGTGTGTGGAGAGGAGTCACGTGAATTTGTACGGCTCAAACAGCTGACGTGGCGTTGTGCTGCGTTTGGGACTATAGGAAATATCAGCATCAACTTCAGTGAAGTACAGTAGGATTCAGTGACTCGAACTATTAGGAGGATCACAAAAAACTAAAACATGCAAAAAGGGTGTGCAAAGAAGTTTACATGGGCCACTTCTAAAACCACTATAGTTTATTTTATAACTTTCTGAGTGTGAAATTAAACAATATTGTCCCTAAAATGAAAAATAGTGCATTAAAGTAGTAACACAGGAATCACATGCAAAACTTTATTTCGCACTATTTTTGACATATCTAATTTTGAATATATCATTAATAAGAGGCCCTAAATGTAGCCTAAACATGCATACATACATACATATTGTTTGTTTGTTTGTTTTAATATAGCATATAAGATTTGCAGTGTGCATCAGTTCTTTGGTGGGGCTGGGGCTGGAAGGTTTTTAGGATATGCACTTATGCCCTATTATATTACGTGACTATTATCATGTATGTGTCATAGCATATCGAACATTGTGTGTACGAGCAGATGAAAACTAGCGATCTAGCTAATTTTGCTGTACGTGGCCTCTGACAAACAAAAAAATAAAACTAAACTAAACCATTTTGGACAATCTGATATAGTATACAATTATTTTTCATGATGTACAGTTCTATTTGTTTAAGCTACAAGCGCAGTTATACATTAAATGGAGGAAGAACGGCACAATTAAGACACCTGACCACACACACTGACAGTAATACTGAGATTATGCTTTTGCTTCTTCCTTTTTTCCTCGTGCATCATGTGCTGAGGAAGTGAAATTATCTGCTGTCATGAATATAAATGAGCTCACACTAAGAGAATTAGAATCTACATAATCTGTAACCTACTGGGAACACAAATGTGTTTATATTTAATGTGCATACCTGGCAGGTCACTATCATTCATTTTATTTGCTCATAAATATTTTGCTCTTGCTTAGCTAAGAACGTTTTTTTTATAACTAGCGTACAACATCCCATTGTTTACAAGTTAGAGCTTAATTTACCAAGAGTCCAGGAGTTATGAAACTCACCAAGCACTCATGGTAACCTTCGATTCAAACAGAAGTGTGACACAATAGTCTACTTTTTGTTCCCAGAGTGATCTGAGTATCTGCTGGATTTTACATGTACTTAATCTTCAAATAAGCACCTTCTCTTATATACGTTTACATTTTAGTCCATTTTGGACATGTAAAAGTATTTGGAAAAATATAATATACTTACTTCATTTTGCATGGAGGCATTTACAGTAGAAACAGTAGGGGGAGATGCAACTCTCTTTTAATACAATGCAGGAAAAATAATTAATCACCATGAGTGACTGCAGATACATGATGCGGATAACTCCAAACAATGTGTCATGGAAGACAGCATCCAGAACTAGATGACAGACTGTCAAGAGGGTTGACACACCACATGAAGCATGAACAGCTTTCACTGAGATGAAAGTTAGATGTCTGACGATAGGTTAACAAGACATTATGACTCATGTCTCTATTTCTTGTGCAAGAAAGTTTTGAATAGCTTCATAAGCACACACAACCCAGGTATATAAAAGTCATTCCTCTTTATTCTTTATAGAGTTAGAGGGGTTATTTATAGGTGGGATGGGGGAATGGTGTTGAGTAGTCATTAGTCATTTGTGAATGTCTACCCTTCTTTAAAAGTTTGCTGATTATTTGGACTCCTAAAATGAACATTTATTTAGATTCCATGATATTTTTTAATAAGACTCGTAACCTTTATAACACCTTTTCTTCCGGTGTGGTTTCTAAACTAAATGAGGCCATTGCTCTCAATATGTTGAGCCTAATTTTAGCTACAGTCCAGTCAGGGCCATATTTGACAGTGACCCAATATTTGTAATCCACACTGGATTTGAATCGAAGAAATAACGATGTGAATGAAAGTGCGGACATTCAGCTTTAATTCATCTGGGTTATTGCATTAACCACTGAGGAATTACAACCATTTTACTGGATTATTTTATGGATTACTTTTAATACTCAGGTGCAAATCCTTTGCAGTGGAGGACTGCATGAAGTGTGGAAACCATGCATGGATGGTTTCCACACTTCATGCTGAATTTCACCCCCTGAGATGCCATTCTTTATCGATTATTTGTGGCTTCAGTTTGGGTCTTTCTGCCTTCAGATTTGTCTTCAGTAAGTCAATTATGAAGTGCAATTGAGTTGAATTCCGGTGACTGACTTTGAGGACATTGTATTTCTTTGTCTTGAGCTGCTTTCATGATACTATGTGTTTTGGGTCATAAATCAGCTGTACTGTGACATATCAGCTTTTGATTAATCTAAGCAGAAATGATCTATACACTTACAAATCAATCCTGCTCATCAAAGATTCCTCAAATAACAGTGATTGAGTTCCACTGGCAGCTGTGTATTTTCATATCATTACACCATGTTTAGCAGATGAGGTGTCATGCTTAGGATCAGGAGCTCATCATTTCCCTCTCCTTACTCATCTGTTACAATAATTCTGGTAAAAGATAATCGTGGTATTATTTGTCCAAGAATCTTTGTTCAGAACTGGGCAGGCTTCTAGCAAAGTCTAATATGGCATTTTCTTCTGGCATGTTACCACTGGTTTACAACTTGAAACCATCTGTATCTACATTCATGAAGGCCTCGCTTGACTGTAGACTCTGACAACGATGTGCCTACAGTATCACCTCGAGATAATTCTTGATTTGACAAAATGCTGTGGAGGCTTTTTTTTTTCTCATTTTTTAAAAATCCAAATGAAAAATTCTCCTGCCTTTCATTCTAATTTCTTTCATGCTCATCTACATTTACATTTAGGTGTTGCTCAGCTTTCCAGTGCATTCCTTTGTTTTAATAACACACTTTAATATACTCCTCAAGTTTATGCAATCTCTTTAATAGATCTTCTCGCCTTTGCCACTTTGCCAACAGGTTTTGTACTGCAGTATAGATGAGTTCTCATGAACAAGTACCAAGTGAAATTTCAAAACTAGATTCAGTTTCTGACTTTTTATGGCCTAATGGTTCATGAAGTAATGAGGAAACAGCTCTTAACTGGCTACCAGCCCACTGTACTTTTGTACTGTGTAACATTATGGACATAGTCATTTCTACATAGTTGATATGTTTTGTTGTTGCTGTTGAGCTAAAGCTGAAAGATTACACTTCAGTCACATCCTGGTTGCTTTATTTCAAATTGATTATGGTGGTGTACAGAGGGGAAAAAAAGTTTAAATTATTTTAATATCCAAATACTTTTGAACCTGACTGTACAGGCCGTTCTGCACAGTGTTCATTATATTCACATGTATGCACTTGGCACTTTCAAAATGTCAAAGAAAAATCCAGTTATTGTAATCCTTAAACAATACATTTGCAGAAAATGTCAGATTGGTTCATAGACTAATCAGTGGCTTGTGTCACACTCTGTCCTCCTCCTGTTCCACACACATTATTTTGGAAGTGTTTTTGCCACTAGCACAAAGGAAGGCTTTGGGACACAGGCATCAAGCCACCACTGTCACTGGAGACTAAGTGCCAATTCCCCTGCATCCCAAATTTTATCTGTAGCCCCAGCTGTAAGTTGTGCCGATGCAGTTGAACTGTTTGACTTTGAACTCCAAATTTTACTCCTTGCAGGCTTTGGACATTTGCTATGGGTGGCGGGGCATCCTCAAAGATACTAGATTATTAATTAGAAAGAAAGCGCCATAGCTGTAAACATAGATTTTCTTTTAAAATAGAATTTGTGGTGAAAGATATGATAAATGAATGGTTTTACAAAAGAAAAAATATAAACAGTGATATTTGATGACCAAAAAGTCAGAACTACCAACTCAGACAGTAAATAAGGCTTCCCCTCCATCCTCCAGTGATTACTTTCCCTGAGCAAGGTATTTAAACCTTAACGAGCAAGACTGAGACCGATGAGGGCAGCTCACAGATGCAAAAGTGTGTATTTCTCCTTATTAAACGTATCCCCTCACAGATCATTTCTACAAATATGCTCTTCTTGCCTCATTAAATAAAGCCTAAAAAGTTTATTTTTTGCATCCAAGAATTAATCCATAGAGAGTTGGAGGGCAATTACACTTCACTGGATGCAGAGGCAAAATATTGGTGATGCTTCTCTCTCGTCCACGAAAAGGAAAGCACAAAAGTAAATGGCACTGACTTGTTAACTAGGCTTTAACAAAGTGTGAAGGTGAACAGTTTTTTTTTCTATGAACATTTTAACTTTTTTTTTTTGGAAAATGTTGATGCCTTGACACTAGTATCAATCATAAATGCAGCTGAATCCAAGCTACAGGCCTTATATTAATGTGGGAGATTCATACTCCAAAGACAGAGCAGAACATTTCTTTAAATTTCATCTCATAACTGCCTATCCCTCTCTTATAATAATGCTCCAGCCAGTTGGGCACATAGTGAGAGTGTGATGCCAAGTGCTACTGATTCAAATTATTTACTCTCTTCAGATTACCAGAAGAGGGGTTCAATTAAAGCAAAACAGAGCTTTCTGCGGGCAGATGGACTCTGTTGAGTAGCTTCTTGTTGTAATACCCTCTAGTGAAAATGTCTCAGGCATGTATCCATGACATGAAACCATACAGTATCAGGCCCATAAGGACTTTGATCACAACACCATCTGAAATATGTTTAATTTCTCTAAAAGCTTGTTTATATTTAAAAAATATATATTGTACCAACAGTGCCAGAGTGTTTATAGGGGTGCTCATGTTAAATATGACCAAAGTTTCAAATAATGTAAAATGCTTGTATCAAAGAGAGGTGTTATCTCTAATGTGGTCATCTCAGACACACAGGTCAGAAAACCCACCCTCCACCATTAGCTGTACTTGAATAGAATAAATTAAAAAACAGAATAAAGATAATAAGAATTTCCATTTAGATAAATACATTTTTGTACAAAGTTCTGTGCAATTTGAAAAACTAAACTAGGATTATTGAATGTAGCAGTATTTCATGAAGCACGGCTAAAGTTTAGACTCTTTCCTTTATAACCAAACTGCCTTGAGTGAGTTTCATTTATTCCATCACAAATTTAATCATACTCCCAATCTCTCAGTTTTAGATGGAAATATAAATGGCAAGGCAGAAGGCATGATTTTTTTCTCTCCAAGCTGTGGAATAGCAGCATTATGTTTTACATGTATTGGTGAGCTCAGGTGTGAAGGCAAGCAAAAATATGAATGTGAATGAGGGGAGCGCTGAAGAAGAAACAAATACAAAAAAAGTCTAGTTAAAATAGCTGGTGGCCGCAGCCACTCCAGTCTTCTTTTAAATATTTAAAAAGAAATAGTATAGAAACAGATTATGTTTATCAAAAGGAACTGTACCCTAATTAGATTCTATTATTAGCGTGAGATTTATTTCAGGGTTTTATATGTGGGAAAATCTTTAAACCGACAAAAAATACTGCTTGACCAGAAAAATGTGCAGAGGGAGACTCAAGATAACCTTTTCATTAATGATGATAGCTGTAAAAGATTTACGAAAATGCTGATTGCCTCTGAGCTCTCTTATATGTCTTTGTCAAATAAAGCTTTCCTTCTCCCTTACCCCTCCTTTCCTATTGAAGCTTTAAAATGTTGCATTCTTTAATTGCTGCACAAGAGACCACATGAAACACTTCTATTCTGACTGCTCAAAATTTGCATACATCTTCTATGAGATGTGAATGAATGAGTAACCTACCTTGCATTTGGATTCCATACCAGGTCCCTGTATAATGGTATTACTGTAGAATTTCTCAGCCAATTTAAAACAATTGCTTTTTTAAATTCAATTTGTCAACTGAGGCTATTATAATAATCCCCAAAACTGGAGACTGACACAAGCAAAGATAAGAATGTGGATTTACAACACAAGGCATAGCAAGTTATTGGCCATGTCTAATAATCAAGTTTGATTATTGTGATGTTGTATTCATGCAGCGCTAGCAGTTTCATAGCTTTCAGAAAGAGAATATGCTCCTCACTCAATAAACAAAAGTCCTGCTGATTTAAACATTGATCTATGTAATATACAGAACTCTACCTGCATTGGAAAACTGATTACTACAGTACCACACAACCACAGAAAGAGCTGAGTTAACAGAGGACTGGAAATTGTAGCTCCCTCAGTAGGGGGTCTGTTGGAGATAGCGTTGAGCTGATTAATAGCTCCTGAGACAGATAAGCTAATTACTGTAACACAACCACTACAGTCAGAAATGAAACCAAGGTTGTTTTGACAAAATCAGACATCTGAGAACAGGATGAGGGAAAACACATTTTTCCTCACAGTGAAGCTGCGTAGCTCAGTGATACATTCAGTTTACTCTCATGGCTTCTGATCTCCCTAATTACTGCTTTTCTGTTACTATTTGCTTTCCATGGGTCACCTTGTGGACTACAAGGTGATACCTATGAGAGCATCTTGAGAACTTTTGAAATCTTGATGGTCTGATTTTGCTGTTTGATTAAATGTAGTGTCCAATAGGATGCAGCATTACGATGATTTTTTGATTAAGATGCTGTGCTGTCCCTTTGGTCAGAAAATTCAACATAATAGGCTAATGGATAAATCTTCTAGCTTCTTGTTATATGCCATTTAAATTATTGGGATGTTTGATTTATTGATGAGTCAAACTTGGCTCAATTTGTGCTTTGAAAAGATTTAAATATTTATGTGGGGGTTTAGCATTCTCAACAAGTGCTTTGGAATATGCGTATCTTTAGGCTGCTTCTCTCATGTGGATGCAGGCTGTTTTTATGATGGGGAAACATTTGTGGCCACTTGTGTGAACCAATCAGTCTTGTTTTGGCAGATGGAATTGATCTATGGAGGCCACATGTGCACCACTTCAAGGTCAGTGTGCTTTCATCTTAATGCACAAGCACAGATCTTGGTTAACCTTGTATTTTTTAATTATAATGTTTATTTTTTTTATAGACCTTTGAGACACATTTTTCTCAAGACACAAAACACCAAGTAAATAGACTCTTTGTCATGATTTATAACTATTAGTAAGATGACCTTGTGGAATGGCAGCTGTAATGCATACATACAGACAAAAATGCTCACAAACATCCAGTTAGTCACATAGTATTACTGCAATGTAAATATCACTTGGGGAAAAAAAGAAGCACTCTTTGATCTTTACTTCAAGACTTCTATCATTTAGAGCTTCACAGCCACTTTGTTTGCAGCCTGATGGATGTTATGTTAAGGCAAAAGTATGATGTTTCAATTCCTTTCCATCTGCAGATACGCCAGCCCAGGAGATCAGTGGTCCAGTAGAGTCAGCTCTGCGTATTTCCATCTTGTTAATATGCCCCTGAGAGGTTGGCTGTAGTGAGGAAACTAACTAGAGGCGGATCTCCAGAGAACATAGCAAAATATTTTTGCACATAGGGAATAGCATTATCTTAAGCAAGATTCTGTCAGCAAGAATCAAATAAGAAAACAAAGCATCTTCACACATAGCAGACAGGTCTGGGCCAGATCTGGCATCAAGCTGGCGCTGCTGGTATTGCAAGTGGTATGTCAACTGGATGTGTGCCAGGTCTGGCAATGATGGCACTGTTTATATGATGGCATGCCACATGTGGCCCGATTGTGGTTGAGCTTATGTTGCCCATATCTGTCTCATATAAACAGGCATATGTGTTCTCTTAAGTGTGAACCATAAAGAATTGTTAAGTCTTACATTTAACACATTTTTCAACCTTTACTGGTGTCTCAAACACTTCATCTCTAATTAATTTTAGTCTTTCTGAGTCTATAGCAATTAACACATCCACATCACATGCTCCAACACTGACAGAAATCCTTTATTTGTTAGTGATTGTGTGTTGAGAAATAAAATCTCACTATTTTGAAAAGACTGTCCGCTGACACCTCCCTGACAACCAACCAATAAAACTACAGAATGGTCATCTACCTGACAACCAACCAATCAATCTTGTCCTTCGCTCCCATTGGCCATCCCTCAACATGTGACCCCATTGCCTACGCTCTCATTAGTTACATTTTTTTAAAATTTGAGGATTGATTGTTAATTGATTTTGATTTGGCAGCAGGTGGTGTGGTGGTTTGCATTGTTGTCTCACAGCAAGAAGGTCCTGGGTATGAATCCACCTTCTGGCTGTTTGCATGGCTGTTTCCTGGAGTTTGCATGTTCTCCCTGTGTCTGTGTGGGTTCTCTCCAGGTACTCCATCTTCCTCCCGCAGTCCAAAGACATGCAGTTAGTGGGGTTAGGTTAGTTTTTGACTAAAAAATTGCCCATAGGTGTGAATGGTTGTCTGTCTCTCTGTGTTAGCGCTGTGACAGACTGTCCAGGGTTTATCCTGCCTCTTGCCCTATGACAGCTGGGATAGGCTCCAGTCCCCCATGACCCTGAATTGGATAAGCGGAAGAAAATGGATGAATGGATTTATTGTTTTTTAGAATAAGCTATTAAATCCAAAATAAAAATTATTTGTATAATTGTATCACCGTTGGTAAGGCATTATTAATCTGGGTTGAATATGACATATGCCAATATTACATGGCTTGATTAAGGTATACATTGGGCTGACATCTAGCGCCACTACTGAAACTGTTCTTGGCCAGCGCAGGGCCACCAATGTGTCTGCAGCTGGCCTTGTGCTGGCCCATGTGTGGCAAACCAGATTTGGGCCACCAAAGGGCTTTCATTCTTTGCAGTATGTTTGTAAATGATTTGTGTGGGCCAGATCTGGGCCATCCAATTTCGCTATGTGGGTTAAAGATCTATGAAGAAAAAGCAGTGCCTAGTAGCAGCTTTCTCTCTATCTACAGTACCTGCATAAAAAGTGGAATTTTTATTGCTTTTAAAGCTCTGCTATTGTTATGATTGGAAGTAGATAATAATTGGTCAGTGACAAGTTGTGGGTGTGAGCTGCTGTCTACAGTCTCCTGTTAACCAGCATTTGTGGTTTATTGGACCAAGATAACAAGGCTCAGAGCTGGCAGAGAGCTGCATGGATGTGCACACTGGATGTTTATGAGCTGGCAGCACCTAACACCCTCACATTAGACTGTGTAATTTGGTCTAAAAAATTATTGCTCAGTGATTTTTTTTTTTTGTTTAATCTGATCCAGCTCTGTAAGCTGCGTAAAGTACAGAATATCATGTGTTGGAAAATGAAACGCAGTGGGAAGCAGGTTTCATACCTGGGAAGTGGCCAACTCCAAAGCCCTATTTTGCCTAAATACCTGTACTGAGATCCAATATACTTAGAGTTGAATGTGTTTAGATAATCTTTAATTTGATATTTTAAACCCATTATATTAATCTGCTTTCTTTGGCAACTCAGCACAAATACTGACTGACTGACCGACTCCCTCATTGCTGATGGAATGTTGAAAAATAGGAGTCGTGGAAAAAGGGAACAATGTAAAGTATTATTTAATCTTCATAACAGAACTAAACTTTAACAATGTTAAAATCATGATCCTGGATCTCTGACCCACCATTCTGGAGTTTTGGACTTTCTACTTCTGTTATTTTATATTTCTGTTGTTTTCTTAAGTTTTTCTTAGTTTTTGCAGTCTTGAGTTTTGAACCTGCGAGAGTTATTCCCAGGGTGATTTCTTCATGTTTACATTCTCTGGCCTTTTTAGTTGTAAGGGTTCTGGTTATAGTTATAGTTGTTTCTATTTTATTCTTTCTTTCAGTTATCATGCCTCCTCTTAGTTACTTCCTGTATTGTTTTGCTAGTCCCTCGTATCATGTGCTTTATGTTCCGTCTTGCTTCTCTTTGTCCTGAGTAATTACCCTCAGCGGTGTTCCTGCCTGTTACCCATCCTCTCGTTATCCTGTACTTGTATATATTGCCCCAGTTTCCTCTTGTCCTTTGTTGTGTCCTCCCCACTTGCTAGTGTTTATTTTGTTCCATGGCCTCCTGTGATTTCTAGTTTGATTATTAGCTCTGGCTCGGCTGATGCCTTTGTTTGTATTTTTGATGAAGAGTTCCTTAATAAATCTGCCCTTGAGTTTACATTCCATCTCAGGAGTCCTGCATATGGGTCAAAACCCCGCCCGCCACACCTGTCTTTGTGTAATGGCTGTCATAAACTGGAGGCATCTTTAAAATTATACTTAGGCACTGCAACTTTGTATGTTAGGTCATCAAACCAATTAGGGAGGTAACTAGGGTTTTAACTGATAAAATCTCTTCACATACAGTACCAGTTAAAAGTTTGGACACACTCATCCATTCATATAAATGGGTGAGTGTATCCAAACTTTTGACTGGTACTGTATTTCCACCCATATACAGCAGGTTAAAGGTTTTAATCTTGACTGCTTAACCTCAGTCTACATCAGGCTTCTGCTAAATCAAACTTCAGTCATAAAGCTGGTTTTACTTTTCATGATAAACAGCACATGTTCTATAAGTCATATCATACCACTTTGTTAGAAATACACGACTTCTGTCTCACTGTAAATGTTCCTGATCGCCTGCAACATTCTTTATAAACCCAAAAGGGAAACCCTTCCACACCTCAGGTGTAGATTTGTTGCAGTCCACAGTGTTTAAAAACTGTATTCCCTACTTCCTGTTCCCTGCTCAAGGGATGTTGGTTCACTTGATAAATTTTCTCCATTTGGAGCAACCTGCAATGTCAGACATCACTTTTTCTGTGACCTAAACATTTTTATTAATATTAAATATATAATCTGATTCATTAGAAAATGTATCTGACACCACAGTGTGATTCCTGTGGAAGAGATTCATCATGCAGATTATTTTGTAATATAACATGCCAATCATTCTGAAAGTATTTTTTTTTTATTATTAATTACAATAACAATGCATACATGCATGCTCATTTTTGGTGCTTTAGTGAAGGATGTTTCCTGCTGTGTTTTGAATCTACCTTAACATTGGTAAATACCATTTGCAGTCCACCTAGCAAGGAACTGCTAAGTGAACACTTCATACCAGTATTACTACGAAGACTCTCAAAATAATGCAGGAGAAAATATAGAGCACTGGAGGTACTCATTTGGGATTGGAATAAGAAATTGCACAATACCAGTGAGAGGCTTTTAGTGTAATAGCAGGATTATTTGACCTGAATGTATAATAGTGGGAACCACATACAGAATGCATTATGAGACATCTGTTGCTGTCTGAGCAGGAAATAAATACAGCAGTAGAATATTCATATTCTTCTGCATGAAATTTGACACCAGAGGACCAATTCCAGTCTTGACCTTCATGCATGTACATAATATCAGACCAAAATTATGGCTAAAACAGCAAAACTGTTTCTCAGCTGGTTGTAAACAATCACACATGATACTATTCTGTAACTGACTTAAAGAGGTGATGGCCACAGCTGAACCCAACAGCTCTCAGATTCCATTGGGTGTAAATGAGAGTAACCAGGTCAGAGTTTAAAAATCAAAGAAATGTTCAAAAAGGAATAGCACTTATTGATGCTATTTAGCTGTTCAAGTGTAATTTAAAAAATGCCAATAATAAAACTGTGACAGATGGTGGGGAAAGGGGGATCAGGTTAGGGTAAGCAAAGCCAAATCCAGATCAAAGGCCGCGCTCTCAGCAGGTTAAGCAACACTCACATTTATGACCCGCGACAGCTGTTTATGATTGAAAAGGATTAGGGGCAACGCACATATTTCATCAGGATTTATCCTCATCAAATTCTGAAACTGGATTGCTCTAAAACCGCTCAATGTAGCTGGCAAATGATTTCAGTTATTATGCAACTTCTTTCCAGTGGAGGTCAGCTGTGCCAGCATCCCAGGCATTTGGCAGATCAGTCATTATTACCCTCAAATGTCCTTCAGGTTTAACGGTGCAAGGGTAGAAAAAATGGAGACCATCTGTTTTCATTATAGAATGACACAAATACTTCTTTTGCCTGTACAGTCAATCAAAATCAACAGAACTTAGAGGTAAGCTGTAGGGGGGGAAAAAGTCCCTTACATTATCCACAGCTGTCTGAATTTTCAATGACAGACGTTTAATTAGGCTCACAGCAATAACCATAGAAAAGTTGTCAGGGTGTATTTAATGTAGCGCATACTATGAAGTGCTGAAAAATGGTAAAATATTTAAAACAAAAAAAAGATTTGTGCTCTTCTGTGAGTATAATAAAAACACAGAAAAACTGCAAATTCAAAAAATATACAAATACAAAAAAAAGCTTAAAGATCAGTCAGACAACTGAACTTGATTGCCATTAATTAGATAAGAGATTGGGGGTGTTGGGGATGATTTTCCCCTCTTGTTGTGTATTGTGGACTCGGCAGTTAAACCATTTCTGTCCTTGCACAGTTTAAAACTGATTGCAAACAATCCAATACACACTTACTGATTTATATCAAATTTTGATGAGTGCCAGTGCCAGTTTAAGCAGTCAGCATTGATAGCCGCATCATATTTAAACTTTAGTGATCATTTTTGTAATCTGTCTCTTTTGAGTTGGTGGTTTATTTTGGTAAATGTCATTTTGTGCATCTTTATAGTTTTTAGTGAGTTGGGTGATACATTTCTTGAGTCTTGCTCTGCATTGTTAAATCATATACCTATAATTGCATAAACTGTGGATGAAGGAAATGTACAGCGGGACATTCTTTCCTTTTCACGCTCAGTGACAACATGAAATGTTACCAAGGGCCTGCCATTGGCCTACAGGCTGAACCTGGATTTAGATGACTACCTTTGTAGAATAACATGTCGTCGCTCAGCAGCTGATTAAACATGTCAGCATATCTGCAGCTTTTATACATAAAAACACTGTTTCATACCACCTGCCAGGGTCCACTGTTGTCACATTACACATAACACTTCTTTGGTGCCACTTGTTTCACATATTCATTATTTCCTGACTCCAGCTAGACCACAAGCGATTCAGCACTGGTCAGTATTTACAAAAAAGTGCAATTAAAAAGAAAACCTGAAAATTATTTAGTAAAACATGGCTGTCAACAAACAATTACCATGGAAACATCAAAAGTGGTGAACTTGACTCATTATGATAGAATTATTGCCAGATTTTAGGAAAAGTCAGCAAGATTGGTGATTCTAGCTTAAGCTGTTCAGGAGTTATACAACATAAATTTGGAGTGGGCCTCCAGAGCCCCAACAGGCTTGATAGGGTTAAAGGCATAAAATTAGAAAGAAAAAAGCAGTATGAATGCTCAGAGTAGAAAAGCACAATATAATTATCAGTCCATCTGCTATTTAAGTCTTCATGGATCAAAAAAAAAAAGAAAAAAAAAGAAAGAAAAGGAAATAGCGAATACTTTATGGCATTAAAAGTATGGTTTTAAATCCAGCATCATCCATGTTTTGGTTATAAAGTGGAACAGCTGTGGGGGTGCATAAAAAACAAGAAAAAATTATGTGGCACACTGAAGAGAAATTCATACTAATTTAAACTGATTGGTGAACAAATTGCCAAAACTGAAATTAAATTTAAAAAGCTGAATAGGAAACTCTCCCAGCTGCTTTGTTCGTTAACGGGAATATCATTTGCAGCTTAAAAACGAGCAGGTGAGAGATGGCTAGTTGGAGAAATGCTACAAATGAATTGTGATAAGCTGATACATAATAACCAAAGACATCCAAAGTGTGATGAGACATACTCTGAATGATAATGCACGTAACTGAAAACCATTTAACGAGCAGGTACCCACTGATGTTTCAAGTATAAAATGAATTATTTCTAGTCTGTCACTTTAGTCAGTGAATATGTTTTGTCCATTGCGTTCTCTTATTTTTATACTATAGTCAGTGTTAGCAACAGGCTCAACATATTAAAAGTACTGCATGCGCAGTTTCTTATTTCACAATGGCTCGTCCTAGGTTATAAATACCCATTAGGTGAAGATAGTGAGCGCTAGGCGAGACTGGCAGATTAATGAGGATAAAGGAGTCTGTGCCATTGTAATGAATTGATAATATGCATAGCCCTGCAGAACAAGCTCAGCTGAGGGAAATTGTTGAACATAAATGTTATTTACGGTTTAGAGGGGAATAGAGGTTAGAGGTTAATTGTGGATATATTGGGCTTTATATTCACCTAGCAATGCACCTTGTCCTTCGCAGTGTTGTGACAACTGCTAATTCATTTAGCAGTGACACTTTATCACAAAAAATAATTGCCTCTCCTGTCAGATTGTAATATTAATCAAATTTAGCCAGCTAATGCATGCAAAACTTTTATTTCTTTTTTCAGCTGCATCAAATGAACTCCCGCTTTATTTGAAACAGCTATTTAAGCCATTTTAAGGGTTTAAGGGTCTATTTTCATGGAAGAACAGCCCCATAAACAGTAGTAAGATGTTTCTTCTTGTTGGTCACCAGGTTTGTACACATCTCAGGAGGGATTTTGGCCAACTCTTTATAGAAACTCCCTAAATCCTTTAGGTTTCTTGGCTGCAGCTCCCTCAACAGATTTTCTATAGGATTGAAGTCTGGTAACTGGCTAGGCAACTCCATAACTTTGATGTGCTTCTTCTTTAGCCACGGTCGTGTTGGAAGACCGACCCATTTTCAGCGTTCCTGCTGAGGGAAGGAATTTCTTAACCAAGATTTTACAGTACATGGCCATGTCCATTGGTTCCTCAATGCAGTGAAGCCGTCCTGTACTCTTAACAGAAAAACAGCTCCAAAGCATGATGTTTCCATCTCTGTACGAGACTGTGGGGATGGTGTTTTTTGTTTTTGTTTTTTGAGTCAACATTTCTCTTCCTCCATGACAGGTCAAGTTGATGCCATAGAGCTCAATTTTGGTTTCATCTGACCACAGCACTTTCTTCCAAGCCTTCTTTGAATCATTTAGATGTTTACTGACAAACTTAAGATGGGCCTGTACATATACCTTCTTGAGCAGGGGGACCCTGCGGGTGCTGCCAGATTTCAGTGCATTACAGCGTAGTGTGTTATCAGTGGTGTTCTTGGTGGCTGAGGTCCCAACTGCCCTCAGTTTTGGGCTGATCCACCACCTTTCTCATCTTCAGTCCATGAGGTAAGATCCTGCATGGAGCTCCACATCAAGAGTGATTGATGGTCATTTTATATTTCTTCCATTTCCAAACAGTGGCACAGTTGTCACCTTCTAACCAATCTTCTTGCTGGTGCCCTTGTAGTGCATTCCAGCTTTGTACAAGTTTACAATCTTGTCCCTGACACCCTTTGACAGCTCTTTGGTCTTGCCCATGGTTATGCAGAGGTTGGAATGGAAGAAACTGATTCTGTGGATAGGTGTGCTTTTATACACAGAACAATAAGGAGTATCTGTAATTGTTTGATCTTTTGATTGTAATTGGTGTAATTGAGATTGGCTGTGTGCCCAGTGGAGGCAGAATTATGGCCGGGTTCATTTCTCAGTAAGTGAACAAACGTACAAAGCAAGGGATCAAATAATAAGACTAAAAGAAGAGGCAGGGGAAAAGAAATTACAATGGCTTGGTACAAGATAAAATATAGATACAGTATATGTTTAAATTTAGTTTAACAGGTTTTTGCTTGCTCAGCATTTCTTGGCACTGAGCTGCAGTTATGCAACCAAGAAAAAAGTCCAGCAAATGAACGGTTCTGGCAAAAAAATAGTCCAGCTCTTAAGCCACTGTAAGACGATCAGCCTTTGATTTAAGACTTGATGATGTAAACAAACAAGATATTAAATGTTAATTTTTCTAGCGTAACAGTCTTCAATATGGTGAATTTTCAAAATGAGACACTACTTTAGGGTGGATCCCAGATATGTGATAAAGTACTGTGTCTTTAGTAGCCCCTTTTATTTTATTTATGTGAAATAAAACCAACGGATTGACTTACTAAAATAACTAGGTAAAAAATTATATGGGCATAAGGACAAAAGGTAATGGAAACAGCTGAAAGCCAATGGTGGTGTGCACAAATCTTAAAAGGAACAAAGAAAATAAAAGAATAAAAAAACAACAACTTTGAGCTAGAGAAACTAGGAAAGTCTACATTAACTTTTCATTCTTCCAACTTAATCAACCTGGACAGTGAATGTTTAAACATGTAGTAACTTTTTCAAAGCGTTTGTGCCTTCAAAGATTTTAGAAAGCCCAAGCGGCCTTTTTTTGGATGACAGGGACAATCTCAGAGACTAGTGGGAAAGATTCTGAATGTGTGGCTAAAACAATTTTGAAGGCTGTGAAATAGTTTTTTTTTTCCTATTTGAGATCAGGACACATTTGGAAAATACATCTTTAAATAATGCACAGAGACTGGTATAAATTATGATGTGACCTCACTATTTCAACTACATAATCTTCGCACTTCTACAATACTACTGTTTAATAGCCTACACACACACAACTCTATACAGTATTCTGGAGAGAGAGAGAGAGAAGAAACAACAACCCTATGTTGACAGAATCTCGGAATAAACCTTCATCCATAACATCCT
>JAVDPK010002771.1:570713-590546 GCA_034780415.1 Cichlasoma orientale | reverse complement strand
CCGAGCTTGAAGGGCAAAAAGACCGCCCGTAGGGGCGAGCTGGGATTTTTTTTTTTTATATATATATATATATATATTAGTGAATTGTGGAATTTTATTGGACTGCTTGTTTTACGATGATACTGGCTGGTGCCAGCAATATATGCAGTCAATCAGTCTCCCGTTCTACTCTCCCCTCCCTCATAAACAAGACCGTGACATACTTAAACTCCTCTACTTGGGATAGCAACTCATTCCCAACCTAGAGTGGGCACTCCACTCCTTTCTGACTGACAAACATTACCACAGACTTGATAGATACTGAGCTATATCTCATCCCAGCTGCTTCACACTTGACTGCAAGCTGACCCAGTGCCAGCTGGAGGTCATCACTTCTAAGATTCCAGTGAAATCCCTGAATGGGACCGGACACACTGGCAGCACTCCACATATTTGGGGGGAAAAAACAACCTGACATTGTTTCAGCATAAAAAGCTTTTCTAGAGCAAAAGGCCAGAAGTGCACTGTCACTGCATAAAGAATACACTATGTGATCAGCTATGTATTTGACATGTACACGAAAGAAGAGGTCTCCCACTTCTATACTGTCAAGGTTGGTTGTGTAGCAGGCAGGAGATGGAGCCAAAATGCAGGACTCTGAAGATTGGATGTGAACTCAAAAGCAGCTTTATTGCTCAGCTTTTACAAAATACAAAGAAATGCAGGTCAGGAGCAAATAATCCAAAACTATAACTCTTCTTATGGACACAGCCATGAGGGAGAGCATGACTATGATACACATATGAGGTAAGTAGAGAGAGAAGAAACAGAAGAGACAGCTGGGGAAAACAAGACAGAGGTGAACCGAATCTAGCTAACAAGACAAGGGGAAGCAAAACTGACAAGACAAGACACAAGACTAGCAAAATAAAACAGGAAGTAACTAAACATGGGAACAGAAACCCAGATTTGACACAGAACATGAGAGGGCAGGAAAATAAACTCAAGGAATTAACTATAATTACAGATTACAAAGGAAGCACAACCAAGACTGAGAATAAAATCATGAAGAGAAAGAAGCTAGAATGCAAAACTCAAAATGACCAGAACTAACAACAGACTAAGCAAAAAGATGCTAAGGTGAAAATCTAAATCGTAAGCAAACTAAGAAACAAGCTGAAGATATTTAACAAAAACAAGAATTTGAACTGCCAAAAAACACAAAACACTGGGCACAAAAGCAGCAGTCTCTAGGCATGTATTATAAAACAAAAAGGAGCTTTTTTTCTGGAGAATATTAATATTCTACGGATACTTAACATACTGCAGTGCTACTGTTGCTTTAAAGGCTGGTATAGGAGAAACTGAATGAAGACAATGGAGAACATGTCAGCTGTCTAAACAACATAAAGGTGATTATGCACACATGCATCTGCAGCAAGTTTTCTGAAGAAACATATGGAAAATGGCACCTCACCAGAGGTATTTGTAGCACCACACTTTCCATATAAATGTGTTTTTACACCTCATTAACTGAAGAGTATTGAAGCCTACTACTTTGCATCTATAGGCGTCTATGTATATAACACAAATTGGCTAGACCATTTAGAAATTCTTTTTGGAGTAAAGCCAGTATTAAAGCACTGCTCGTCACACAAAAATAAATTTACTCTAAAAAATAAAAAAAAAGCCCCTGCAGAGTCAAGTAAACAGGCTGGTCATCCATGTGTTCATGTAGAAATGTAAATCATGTTTATCCAATTAGGCACAAGAGATGTTAAAATAAGACGGTAATAATACTTTTTCATTCTGACTGACCCTCTGAATTTAACAAAGCATGCTGGCTTTTCCTTTAAATTCATCGGACCTCCACTGTGTTATTCTAATTACCTGAAGGAATATTTTGCTTAGATAAATATGGCCAGACCTGCTGATGTGCACTTGCCTTGACCCCAGCCACTTTTAAAAACAACAAATTCATTTTTCCCCTCATGTGTAATCTATTGATTTTAACTCCATTGCCACCCCCCTGAGCCCTGCACTTCTCTAAGAATCCCTGCAGCGATAAAAGAGAAAGCCACAGCTGGTGAAAGGAGTGCAGATATTAGTCTTCATCAGACCCGTGAGACAAAGACACTTATGAAGACCTATGTCGTTTAATATACATCACCAGCATAAAATGGGAGCAGAAAGCACAATGCCTTTGGCAGCTCAAGGCTGGGCTAGCCAGAAGGCAAAAGAAGAAATCAACCTTGTCTTTCAAGGCCACCTCTGAAACAGCTGGGCAAATGAAATGTTCTTTTTTCCCCTTGAAAAAAAGCAGTGATTTATGAAAGAAATACAACACATAGAGTGCTTAATGGTTTGATTGAAAAAAAGTAAACATTTTTTTTTTTAATCTCATGAAAGCAAAGTTTTCCCGTATTTTGCAGAATCATATCTAAAAGCGGTTGGCTGTTAAAATATCATGTTTTAGTAATTTACAGATATTCAGAATGATGTAGGTCAGCAAGATTCTTTTCTTCTCTGTTACGGCCCAATTACTGTAAATAATGTCTTCGCTTTGTAATCAGTAAAAAAAAGAAATCATCTCTGAGGCCTTTCATTAATCAATTAAAGAGCGACAAGCAATTATTTCTCACGGTTAAAGTGCACGTTATCAATCTGGACTGTCCAATTAGCCTATGCTCAGTTTTGAAATTCACATTTTACTTGACCCCTTCTGAATGACTATTCTTGTTTAAACTTTTTAACAAGAAACTTTAAATTTCAGCTAATAGAGGAGCCAGAGATATCAGAGTTCACCTCATACATGTCACTATAAAATAGCACTGCAAAGTATATTGAAGTGGCCTGAGAAGAGAAGAGTACATCCCAATTTGGCAGTTACTTTATCTCAGATGAGCAAAAAACGCTTCTAGCTTCGTGGTAACAACTTACCTTATGGTATGTTGGGGACTGCAGCTACAGTGTGGGCTTTGATTTATAACTGAGCATCTGATTTCACCCACTGATGGACCTAAGACAACATTCAATGAATGTATTGTACATAATCAGATGGTATTGTGATTTAATTTTGCCCACAGTAATTGTATTAGTATTTTTTCTTTTTGACAGTTGACTGTGCACATATAACTACAGTAGGTAGAGAAAACTGTGTTGTATGTGTGTGATGAGCAGACCTGCAGTAGGGATTTCTTTCTTACATGAGTCAAATATGACCAGATTTAATTGAGAAACCATCAAAAGAAAACTCAATAGACTATTTCCACAATAACATTTTGGCTTTTTCATACCAAGAAAAGCATGACTGAACAACTTTCATTAACATTTGCTCGGTTTCATCATATTTCCTAGTAAGTAATACCAGTGAGATCCTTGATCCAGTATCCTATGAAGTTTTTTTTTTCAACCGCAGTTGTCAAAATGTTGAATGGGAGGAATGTAGAAAAGACAGAGCTGAGCTCATAAATGCGGCTGTAGAGCAGTTACATTTATGTGCATTTATTTTTGTCGTGTTACCTCAATATTATTATGTTACTCTGGTATAACAGGGCAGTAAAAATTAGTGTTAATGGCCTCCACTCACAATGTATTAGGATTTTGGAAGCAGTATATAACTAAAAGACTACCAGACAGGCTTAATCACAGCTCAGTGTGCAGGCTGGTGAGCAGAGCTGATCAAGCTAGTTGTACAACCTTAGGACTTATTCATGCCCGCGTCTGATCAGGTGTAAATGCACGCTGACATCAGATCAATCAGATGAGGTTCAGCGGTATGCGACTATGTCCTAGCCCCTATTAAGTGACCATACACTGTGTACTGTTACAATAATCTAGCCATATGTAGGCAAAAGAGCACATTTGGCGTTTGGACCAAGAAAAATGATGCACGTGGGTCTTTGCATATAGAGCTTGGAATCAAAATCAAATCTCAAGTGGTCATTTGAGACACACATGGAGACACATTCTACTGAAATGACATAGAGCTGACATACACTATATGGACAAAAGTACTGGGCTAGCTACACATTAGACCTACAGCAGCTGCTGTGCAGTGGGAGCTTCATGGAAACCCATCCCGTGAAGATCCCAGTACACAGTTTTTGTGCTGATGTTAATGCCAGAGGAGGTTTGGAACTCTATAATCACTGAGTCAGCAGAGCGTCGGCCACTTTTACAGACTATGCACCTCAGCACTCGATGAACCCGCTCTGTAACTTTGCGTGGTCTGCCACTTCATGGCTGAGTTTCTGTTGTTTCTAGGCCCTTCTACCTTGTGGTAATACCACAGTTGATTGTGGAATATATGGGAGGGAAAAAATAGAACAAACTGACTTGTTGCAACGTTGGCATTTTGTTACAGTACCACAAATATTTGTAAAGGCAGACTTCACAGCTAAGTGCTTGATTTTATACATCTGCGGGAGTGGGACTCAAAACACCTGAATTCAAAAAATTGTGTCGCAATGTTTTTGTCCATATAGTAGGAACATCGAGCTTCCCACTTGTGATTAAATTACCCAACACTCATATTAATGAACAGGGATGCATTCACTGTCCCCCCTTATACAATGATGGTAGCAATGTGACTTATTTCAAATGGCATTTTTTGATGTATTATGAAATTCTTGTAGTCACAGGTAGATGCCATTAAAAGTACTCATTTAAAGTTAGAATGAGCATTTGTGCAGGGTGATGTATTTGGCATGAGATAAGGAAACAGGGCCTTGCTCACTTGGCTGTTGCAAAGCATCTCCTCAGTGAGGTAAGTGTATCATCTTCCTGTCACATATACTCACCTAATATTTCCTTGATAAATTGAAGTCAATAAATACACATAAACCTGTCATACTACTTTGCACAGAGTGCAAATAAGACATTTGATAGTTGATATGTTTATTTGCAATGCTCTAGGCTTGACTTCCAATATTTCCTGCATTTGCTGCACCAATCTCAAACACTTTAAACATAGTACCTCCAGTCTCTAAAATGCTCAGTTCAGGAGTTTTTGAAAAAGTGATGAGTTTGAATAAGGAGCTTCACCCCCCTGTGGCAGAACTGTCCAACCTCGCAAGGTTTTTACAGTTTAGTGAGCTTGACTGGAAATCCTGTTAGTGCAGGACCTCCAGCTCCTTATCAGTCTTAATCATAGGCTGTGAAAAGACAGCAACAAGCAAAGTGTAAGCTCCGCGCTCTCTGATCATTACATCAGCTACTTACCCCAGTACCTGAATATTTATCATATCTCTGCCGTATCATGTATGAATAAGTCGAATGAACTCTGCAGCTGCAATTTGAATTTCAGCTAAATGTACAGTTACTTCACAAGTGTTTAGTTGTTCAACAAGAAAGAAACTGTTGTTCAACATTACTCTTCTCAAGAATGAGACGACCGTTTTATGTACACATTAAGAATGAGCTAATTTCTTGCAGTACTAATAAAATAAAAATAAAATACATTAAATACTGTTTTGTAGTAAACGTGTGTCTATATGCTATAATGTACACATTTTAAAATTATCTGAGGCACATGTGCAAGGTACACTACATGAATAAAATTTTGAACTTAAAACTTAGAAACTAATTTAATCACATTTCTTAAAATTAGCCTCACTCACTATTTTATTCTGGCATATGTCTTTGTGATATAAAACCACTGAACAAGTTCCACCAATGTGATGAGTCATTTTGCAAAGATATATATAAACCTATGGATATTTGTGTGCGCGTGTGTGTGTTACCATAGTATCAACTTCTCTGCATTGTACTGCATTCTTTCTTTTCTTGCCAGGCAGCCTTTGATTCCTTCAAAATGTCAGGGAAATCAGTTGTTATCTTGTTAGTGAGATGTTCTATCTAACGATCTATCTTTAGTCACTCTCTCATGATTCCTGCTCGGTGATTCTTCAACAGTGACACCGCCTCCGATGACTCACTGAGCAACAGACACCAGAGATTATTAATGTTTTTACAAAAATAGTTACACAGAAATAACAGCAGCGGCAGTAACCCATGGTTACAGAGATTACGTCACTCGGTGTCATTGATCTTTTCTACACTTCATTTCCAAGTTCTAATTAGATCGAGGCAACAGCCCATTGTGTCAGGATGTATGCACTAAAGTCATTTTCATTTATAAAATAACAATAGAAATTTTTTTTAATTCATTTGCAACCCTTGAATCGTATTTCAGTATAAATAAATATGTATTGCAGCAGGAGATGGGCCTGACTGGTGTCCTGGCTTATTTGAGAAATGTTACATCATGATAATGGTTCAGCCCTTGAACTCTCTCTGATATTCTTTGGTAATAAGTGAAGGGAGAAAGGAAATAGAAAGTTTGCAGAGGAAAGAGGCTTGGCCATAATGAACCGGCTTCCTGCAGGGTAATAAAGGTCTACATCTAATGCCAAGGGCAGCCAGGCAAGCACGGAGACCATTACAGCAGAGCGTGCTGGTTTACAGATTTGTCTGTGAGGCCAACAAAAGCTCAGAGAAAGCCCCCCCCATGCCCCCACCCCACCCCCATCTGACTGCACACGCAATTATCTTGCCAAGTTGCAACCAGTATTTCCTTATAGTGCCAAAGGTGAAGACATGTTAGAAATGTCTTTTTTAAATACTTTTTTTTTCTTCAGAAGAACAGACAGTGAGTACAATCCCTGGAGCATTTCTTCGGGACAGAAGAGAGGCAGAGTAGGGCAGACAGGGTGCCAAAAGACAAGCGTCCCCGTGCTAGAACGAGCAGGTCTTGTACTTTCTCGGGTTGCTGTTTCCCGTGTTAAATGCCAATACTGAAAAATGGCACAACTGTTTTACATTAAATAAAAATTGCTCTCTGGAGACTGTTTTTTTCATTCCCTGCTCACTAACTAATATTAAATCTGTTACATTACATTTTACTAGTAGCATTACGTCAGGCTGTATTTCTTAAACTGATGAATCACAAAATATGAAAAGCAAGCCAACTTCTAATTGCTGGAACTTTTTTAGCATTTCAAGGAAAAGAGATGCAATGAAGAGTCATACTGAGATCTTTCAGCACAGAGCAAAAATAATTTGCACAAAATGAGACGCAGGAAGTCATTTGAAATGGCAGTGGGGCTTGAAGATGAAATTTGCAGACTGTGATTTGTTAAGAAGTTCCATTAACTCTGCATTTAATTTTCTTGGACTGACAGCACACATATTTACTGTACTATATCTCACACTATTTGTAAGTGAGTCAAAATTGGTTGACTTAAAAAAAAATAATAGGAAGAAAATATTTCTAAATTTATTCAGCCAGCATCACAAACTGCTTCCATTTGGCTCAAGGTTATGCATTCAAGTATATGTTGCATAATGCTGAAAAATCCTTGATATAAAGAAAGGTCACGGAGATGTGCTGATGGAAATTATACAATTTCTGACCCTTCTGACCTTTTTTTGTGTTCAAAACATCACATCAGCACTATTCTTCCCAAACCGTTTATTAAATGTAAGCCTGTAAGAATCCCTCTCTCACACACACATACAAACACATACATGCACACACACACATGCACACACGCGCGCGCGCACACACACACACACGCATTATATTAAGGTACTTACACCTGTTTTGGATTCCCATCCAGGATCTATGAAGGCCATTGTCACCTGCACTGTGCCATGTTGCTACATCCAGGATCTGTGGGTTGGTATCTTTCTACTTTTCTGTGATTATGAAGCTTTCATTGCAGTTACTATACTGTAAGTGTATCTTTCAGTGCATTCACACAATGCACAGTTGAACACTAGAATGGATATAAATACTGCATCTGTGGAGGAAAAGAACGTTTATCAGGCTCGACTGTGAATGATTGCTGATTATTTTAATTTTTATCCTTTCTGTTTGGAAGGTTTGTTCTTTAACTGTGATCAGGCACTAGTTTTTTTGTCAGTATCTGCTGCAGTGCAGCAGTAACTTGTCTGTTTGATATTAGAAAGATATAAAGATGCACCAATGTTAAATATAGACTTAGACCTCTACATGCTGTAAATGCATTTAAATGCACTAATGAAAAGATTTGGTTTGTGTTTCAAATTACTCCACAGACAGGAAAGATTGTCTCTGCTTGTTGGACAAACAAATGTGATATTTTATTTTCAGTTTCTCTATTTTAAAAGATCACTTCGATGTGTTTTTACTTACTAATGCTTGAAGTGTTTGACCCGTCATATTGTACACTGGACTGCATGTGAAGTCACAATCTCAGAAAAGAAACACAAAAAACAATTTTTTTCTCTCTAAAATAACTTCAAGTCAACAACATACTCACTAAGTGTACTCTTTGATTCTGCGTAATAGAATTAGTGGCTTGAGAATGTGATATTCTTTCCAAAGGAGTTCCGACATCAAAGATGGCACACAATTAGGCTTCCCTCCAAATATCATCTATTTATCTGTTACTGCGCCAACACCATTAGCTGATGTGTCATGGCTATATTTCGTTTTGGATTATAATGAAAAAAGATGTTAAATTTTTGATGGAGATGGAGGATGGATGGAGATGGAGCGTTACATTTAGTCACAGGTCAAAGAAGGTAAAATACTGGTAAGGTTGCATCACTATATTCAAACACAAGATGAGGTGATGTGTGTCATGAAATTATGACACAGATTTTAAAAGCACAACCCTTTGTTTTATTTTGATATATCATAAATCATATATGATATATAATGTCTATACATGAATGCAGAATCACAGAGTGCTTGTGCCTTTCTAGGACATAGTTTACTATATGATCCAATGGACTTTTTTTTACATTATGTAAGACATATATACCCGCATGGGGTAGTGAACAAAGCAAGTCTGATTAAAATGGGTCCCATTGCTCTTTACCATTTCAGTCAAAATCAGTCTTTACATGGTTGCTACGGCAAGCCATTCATAGTGAAAAATACAGTCAGATAATGTTTCCAGATAGGGGTTTGAATGTGAGGCTGTCTTTATGAGAACAAGGCAGAACAAGCTGTACTTTGGCATAGCTGTGCTTTGAGCTATGTTCCAAGTTTGGCAAGCTAATATGCTCACAATACCAATACAAACCTGCTACTGTTTAAATGAATGCTTACCTAAGATCTTAGTTTAGCATACTAACATTTGTTAGGTATAACACAAACTGCAGATGAGCTTAATGCCCTTAAGCCTTCTTTTGCAGGTATTTGTCGGAAACTGGGGTATTGGCTAAATGAAATTTGAGTGGCACTTAAAGAAAAACAAAACAAAACGGGATTATCAAAAATGACTTCAGCTGTTATCTCCTGGGTCTGAAAGGTGAAGACAGTGCACAAGTGCTGCATTCTTCCTAATGTCCAGCAAGGGCCTACTCCTCTAGTTACAAAAAGAGTCCACTTGAATTCTATGGGAGAAGGCCCAGAAGCTCCCTTCATCTGTGAGGCCAGTAAACATTTTGCTGATGATTCTAAGGAGGGGTATAGTTGGGGCATATGGTTTATCATATGAGGCATACCCTACGATTCTTTGGTTTCTCAGTGAGATTGTCTCCTCTCTCATCACATATGGTTTCAAAACAACAAGATGCTTTAACAATAGTTTATGAACACAGTCATGCACCTAATGTGCTTCACTGGGAAAGGATGATCTGTTGTGCTGGCTCTCTGTATTACCTAATGTGGTAGTGGTACTGGCGTAGATGGTATGTACTGTAAATGATGGACACTATCAGGACAGACATGAACCATAATGAAGCCCAACTGGTTAAAACACAACAGAAATCACTTTCCAACTGCACAATACAAGTGATTTTAGAGACACCAAATCATGTAAAAGTAAAGTTACTGGATATTCTTGCGATATTTTTTGTATTTGTCTCACTTGTCTCACAACCGTCTATAAATAGAGTTTTAGTATTGTGTGGGTCAATGTTTTTTAGTACCTGCAGCCCCCTAGCCTGTTATGACAATCTATCTGCAAAATTATGCAATTGATCGATGACCAAATCTGCAGGAAACCATAACAGTGGCTGCAACCTCTGTTGCTGGAAGCCATAACAGTGACATTTTGATTATTACAATTTCATTTTATCCTGTCATCATGTTATCTTCCTTCTCTGTCTAACACAATAGTTTTTATAACTGTGTTTAAAGTGATAAGTGACTACACCTTGATATTTTCATACAGTAGACTGAGTATTCAGGTTTTCTCATGATTCTCATAGAATACTGCAAGCAGGGCCACTTTAAGTTACACGACCTTCAATTATCTATAATTGTAGCAGCTGAGTACAGTGCAGTTAGTGCTCATTAATCCACTCTCAGGTTATCACAGACATCCATAGTAAATTCTCTATCTGTACTCATGTCACTCCCAAGATATTTTGTTATAAAGATAGCTTATCTAACAGCACACACTTGTCTGAACAATCATAGAATCATTAAAGGAACATTCTAATATTTTATTATAGGAATAAAACAAAATGCAGTGCATGTCTCGTAGAGGCAGCAGTGCAACTTCAGCACCATGGACAGTGCCAAAACTGCACTCACAGCAATAACTGTCTATGCTGTGCATACAAATGCACCTTAAAGGAGAGGAACATTATTTTATAAGACCTGCACCCTCCTTTGCATTGCATGTTTGAGAGTTTAAAGGAGAGTGAATGAGTGACAGTGACATAATTTAAGTAATGTTTAGTGTCACACCGAGTTTTTATAACTTAGTTGGAATTCTACTTTGTCATTTTTTTGACCCAACTCACCTGAACCCATATTATTATGGGTTAAATAAATCATTCTGGCTTGCAGGACCTGCAGCTTATGGGTCAAACCAGGTATTACTAAAAATAATTTGTTCAGCTTGGGTAACTTGGGTCTATTTTTATACTTATCATGTAGGATTAATTGATCTGTGGTTATTTGGTAAGATTATATTTCTAAAACAGCAGGTGCAGTGCACTTTATGCTGTGGAAAGAAAGACTGTATTGTGCACAGAAACAAACAAAAACATAACAATTATGTTTCATGTTGTCTTGTACCCAAAAATATGTTTAATGCCCAGGAGGACATTGTCCTGTAACCTAAACCAAAATATTTTAGTTATTGTTATTTAAACACATTGGACTGAATTAAAAATCATTTGTTGTTTTGGTATAATAACTTTGTAATTGTTTGAACATGACCTGTATTATTGCAGCTTTCTGTCTCAATCACAGAACAAGTGCTGTTTCATAAGCAACTGAGAAATGTTACTGATCTCTATGTATTTACAATAATAAACATCTTCTGGCCTTAAGGTGCAACAGCTAACTGTAATCTGCAGTCAGTGTCACAAATTATGTGCCGGCTTCTCTGATAATCGAGACAACATAGCTGCTGACTCAGACTGTGCCATATTAAATAAACAATGTAAATTCAGTCTCTGAATATGTGAGAAAACGGATCCTGCTGATTTGGTGATTTTACAGGTGATAAATGCTAAAACAAAGAGCATCATATACCTCATGACATACTGACGAATTAATAAAATTGTATCTATTTTTTCATGTTTAAATAGTTTACCATAAATTTCATTTATTTAACCTTATGTGAAAAAGAAGACAAATAGATAGAAAAAAATTTACAAGAAGATGAAGGGCAGCAGCCCGATAGATACATCATGTGTAAGATTGTGTAAGAAATACAGGATGACCTCACCTCCCCTTCATGTGAAAGCAGTGTCTGTTTGATACTTGCATTTGTAACAAAAAGAGAGAGAGAGGGAGAAAACTGGATTAGACTGAATTTTACAAACAGCAATCAGGTAACCTCGTATTCTTTCTTCTCCAAATTTGATATCAGCAAATAACAGTAACATGAATTTTATGTGCTACCTTGCAGTGCATATTCTCTATTGTGTTGGCCTTGCTAACCCATTTGGGCAGTGCACCTTTTAGTGTCTAAGAATCTAGTTTACTTACAGTGGTGTTGTTATGTGACTGTTCCTAACAAAAGTGTGTGTGAACTACAACCTTTGATTAAGTTTGTTGCCAAATGCCAATGGGCAGCTGTGTTTTATGAACTACAGCTTTGAAAAGATAACCACACTATGGACGAAAATCCATTCATATACAAATGGACAAAATTAAACTCACACTATCAAGCAATCTCAGTGGGGACCAGACCATATAATATAAAAGCATAGGTCATGTGGTTCTCATAAGTGGACATAAATTTAAAACAGTGATTATACACTCTTTGGACCTATACCCAGTCTACCCAGTCACACCAGTTCTTTACAGCGAATAGATGCCTAGTGGTGAATTTTTGATTCACTGTGTGCTCCCTGACCCGTATGGAAGTTGTGGATTATGGTAGGGGTAGTGGGAGATTCACTTATTGTGAAAATCGAATGTTGACAAGTATGAGTTCACATAAGGTCTAAAGGTTCACTGTAAGAAACAGAGAAAAGTAGCAGGCAGACCTGGAGAAAGCCTTTTTTTTTTTTTTGGATGTTAATCTGAGAAAAATACCCAGTAATCTAAATCTTTGCAGTGTTAGAAAGATTTAACCTCACGAGACCTCATCTCTCATTTGGCATGTAGTTTAAAGTTCTTTAGCTATTATGGATTAGCTGGACCTGTTAAGTATAAAAAGTGTCATATTTGAACAAAGATTTTTGTTCTAATACACATCCTCATGTGGGAACAGTCAGTTTATTTTACAGCATAACACAATAAAGTTGCCCTTGTTTAACAGACTATGAAACAACTGATGAAACAGTGTTACTCCTGTTTGTGTGTTAGTCGCGTTACATTAAAATTTACATTTTCTGGGTCATCATGTTATGTAACTATGCAGTGTACAATATGTAGGCCCAGTATAAATATAAAGGCCAGTAATAGCTTGAGTATACTGTTCTTTCCCTTCCTGGTTCATTTTTGGGATGGCTGATTTTAATTGCCTCTCTTACTCTTGAAGGTGCAAAGGAGCATAGGTGGTATTTCTTTTCCGAAGGTTTTCTAGATTCTGGTTGCATAACCCTTTCTACTTAGTGTTTTATTCTCTTATTCTTTCTGGAAACAGCTTTTAACTAATTTTCCATTCTCCTGTGCAAATCTATCTATCAATCTATCAGCCTTGCCAACCTAGCAAACCATTCATCCATCCACAGTGCATGCTCTAATACAGTATATCTTGCTTCTGGGAAAAACTAATCTGATGGAAAGACTAAGCTGTGATTTCTGGCGCTGCACAAGAACGTGTCTCACATGAGCAGTGATGCGGTTTTATAGTTCCCCTGGCACAGAGCGGAACATTTAAAAGGCATGGCTCAAATGTGCTTAGCACACTTTATTACCCATCTGCAAACAGCTTAAGTGTCAAGCAGCACATCCTTGAGTTAGTAATGTTCACAGGCATACTGAAAGATGAGGGCAATTAGCCCTGAGGAGCATACATTGGTGGCACATAAGCAAACAATGCAAAGCTTTTATTCAAACTAAAAGCTGGAACAAAACTTTGCAGTCCTACATTAAGAGCTGCACATAACACTAAGGCTTAATACCTAGACCACCTGAACTGTGATAATGGAGCTGTAATTATATCTGTGTGGTGGATAGAATTTTTCTACTAATGCAAATGGTTTCTAATTACCTACTGCCACATGGTAATTGCAGCATGATTACTGGCCCAATATTTAATACAATACATGTAATTAAAGCATTATTTGATTATAATAGTTGCAATGAAACATTTTAATGTATATGACTTCACTGAAGCAAAAGGAGAGAAATCCTAATGACATATTTTACTACCACTCTATGACTTAGATCTACATTGTGTGTCACACAGCATGGCTATCTCATCACTTGCAAGAGAACTCCATCACTGTAAAATAAACTCTTGTCAGACAGAGTTCAGTATTCAAGATGGTGTAAGGTCAGTTCAAAAATGATTTTGTTGAGGACAGATAAATGGTACCGAAATGAATGTGGGTTTGACAAATGCTATGGGAAATAAACACAGACAGTTGTGACAGGTTGGTTACAGTACATGTGCATAGGTGTCCTGCTGTCAATCAGCCACTCCGGAGCTGTTGCTAAGTGATTAGGGGATGTACAACCTGCCTGCAGGCAACCAAAATACCAAAGCAGTCGCAGCTCTGGGAGTGTTTGTGCAGTTAGTTTTTGTCTCTAACAAGCAGCAGATGCCCTGTTTTTCCTTTGCTAAATCTGAGATGCCAGTCCAGTTCCCTTAGAATAGCTACCTTAAAGTGTCAATGTGCAGCAGATGATTGCTTGAAGAATGCTTCCCACAATCTTCAGTTCAAAGTTTGAAGGTCATGAAAATGTTGTTGAGCTTCAAGTGATAATCTTTGAAATGTTGCTGGTGTTTTCATGTAAGGAAAGTTCACCTGCAGCAAAAAAGAAAAGTGCCTCTCTGACTCAAAAGTGATTTGTTAAAACAACTTGACTTTTAGCTGAAACTAGTGTGACTTCCTGTTCCCCCAGCATACTATAAGCAATACTTTCTTACAGTAATTTCAGTTTTGGTCAGCTTCTACATTCAAACCTTTACCTTAGGAAAACTGAACATTCAAGGTCCAGTCCCAATGCTCTTCCTAATCCCCAACCACTGAACCCTCACACACTTTAATTAACATCACGTGCTTGTTCAGCAAAAGTACAGGGATGCAACAAGGGTGTGAGAGTTAGAAATGCTTTATAAGAGTTGGGACAATGCTTTGTAACATCATGTTACCTGGGCAGAGTGAACTTTATGTGGCCAGTAAAATGAAGCTCACATTTGCATCTCTAAATTATAATACCCTCGAGCAAAGTCGTATACTGCAGACATATGGAAAGCATGCTTGAACAGCTTACATGGCTTGTAAGAAGGCCCTTAAGCTTTTATTGATTTCACAGTGAAGCAGACTACTCCAGACAGAAAGTGGATTAGTACCATTTAAGGTTCAACCTTATATTTTAGAATATCATTTTATTATAAATATGGTAGCTATAGCAAAACTTCGACCACTTTCTAAACCATTTCTTGACCAACCGTATCAGGTTTTATAGCGTTTGCTCCTCACCTTTAAACAAAGTTTTATCAGTGTCTTTTTTTTTTTTACACAATGAAGCAAATCAGGACTTTTTCCTTAAACTAAATTGTTTTTGGTAGAAAAGTTGGAAGACATGAGGTAAACATACCATTTGAGGTTGAAGGGACAGTTGCATAAAGAAGACATAGTTTGGTTGCTTAATTATTGTAGATTGTTTGCTTATTTGCTTTATCTGCCTTGTAACAGATTGGCGACCTGTCCAGGAGGTGCTTTCCCTCTTACCCTGTGACAGCTGCTATAGACTCCAGGCCTCCATAAGTAGAAGAACATGGATGGATGGATGGATGGATGGATGGATGGATGGATGGATGGATGGATGGATGGATGGATGGATGGATGGATGGATAGATGTGCATTTGACTGCTCAGCAACACAGTCAACAGGTACAGTTTCAGCTGTTGCTGTGACCTGTAACTCACAGAGGTAACTAGGATACTGTAGAGTTTGTAGTTATTTTCTAATTTGCCAGTATTTGCACATAAAGCTCTTTCTAGATGTGATAACTACATCTGGGCACACAAATTACATATTCAGTATAATTCAAACTCTTGCAGAATATTATTCACCTTGTTGTGGACTGGAAAGAAAAATTCAATAAAACTGCTTGCATTTTGTAGAAAATGTGCTACTTGTAACTTAAGAACTTGGAAATGTGATTTTTGTTTAAGATTTCTTCAGTATCCACATAAGACCATGATATTCTTTGTACATCCAGGGCCAAATTACACTGCAGGAACTGCTTATGGCTAATTTGTCATATTCTTAATGATGTTAAGACAAGTATAGACTACGACTGTACCTCAGGCTGTAAACCACACCTAATTAACTCCAGGGAAACAGGAAATATACCTTGATGGCTACAATACATATTCCAGAGCTGTCAAATATGAAGACTGTAGTCAGAGTGAAACCCATCCATTTGGAAAAAAAATAATAGTAATTAGAATTTAGAATTTAACCTTGATAAAAAATAAAAAAAAAATAAATCTAAAATCTTGTGAAAGCTGTTTTACAGCTTGAGTTTAATATATTTCAGAACCACACCAACAAGGTAACCAACATATCTCTGTGCTTTCTTCTATTTGAATTATCATGCAACAGAAATAATTTAATTATCTCATTTTATTTTAAGAAACACACTAGAGCCAGTAGCTGCAAAGAGAGTAGAAAAATATATTCAACCAATTTAAGCATCAAATAATGCTGTGTGCTAGCATGGAGTTTACCTTCATGTTGGAGGAATTGTACTGGACTCCTATTTATCAACATATTTACACACCGGGGGGCTAAGCACATGAGAAAATCCCCACCATTAAGCTGATGTACAAGGTCAGTGATGGCCATTTAATTCTGCTTAAATGACCCAGAGGAATATAAGCGTAGGCCATCATCTTGTTATGACTTCTCATCCTCATTTAAAACGTGTGCTATATGTGTGATTGACATCTCTCTCTGATTCACCAGTTTACTCAAGGGAATTTGTTTGCATTACATACTTGTTTTGATTTTATAAGCTGTGTCATGTGATTAAAAGCAATTTATATCATTAACTGAGTTTATTATTTCTGCAACTTCAGATCCAGTGTATGCTTTTAAACACAACATTTCCTCATGCTCTCTTTTATATGGTACAGATATGAAAATCTGGTGAGACCCGCCTGAAATCTGCAGTTTTCACTGGATGAAAAACATCTGAAAAGCTGATTACCAGTTAAGTGGAAAATGATGATCATTACAAGCAATCAAGATGGGCTTGTTTGCAATTGCAGATAAGTTAAGAAGCTGTAATTACAGCAGTGGGCACAGGGGCTTTTCTGAAGAGATTACATGCACTAGAAGAGGACGATTCAAGTAAGGTTTAATGCTGGAACTGTCAAGAGCCCAGTTTTCTTTTTAATTTTCTCTTATGTAATATACAAAACTTCAAAAACACCAGCTCAGTTCATGATTATCATTGCAGTGTTACTATGCTATATTTAACACTAACGTTAATACTACTGATGCAATACATTGCTGCTGCATTTCAGCTGAAAGGCTGACAAAAACCTATGCTTTGAAAAGACAACCCCCAAACTCATTGCATTGAATGCTTCGGGGTGAGTACACAGACTTTTAGTTTTTTCAGAATTGTTGTAGGTTCTGACCTGTGACCTGTGGGACTGGCTCGCCGCAAAGGCACTCTTAGGTTGTTGCCTTCAAAGTTGCTGCCTTTTTGGAACAACCTGTCATACAGTGGAAATAATTATTTGATCCCCTGCTGAATTTGTAAGCTTGCTCACTTACAAAGAAATGAACGGTCTCCAATCAAGCTCTTTGATTGGAGACCTGCCGTGTTTAGAGGAAGAGAAATGCTGAGTATGACCCAAAGAACACCAGCACCACAGTCAAGCACAGAGGTGGAAACATGATGCTTTGGGGTTGTTTATCTGCTAAGGGTACAGGACGACTTCACCACATTGAGGGCCCAGTGGATGGGGCCATATACCATAAAATCTTGCATTAGAATCTCCAGACAGATGGATCTTCCATCATAAAAATGATCAAAAACATACCGCCGAGACAACAAAGGAGTGGCTAAAGAAGTAGCACATTAAGGTCATGGAGTGATTTAAAGAACTTAAATCTTATTGAAAATCTGTGCAGGGAGCTGAAGCTTTGAGTTGCCAAGCGGCAGCCAAGAAACCTAAAGGATTAAGAATGTCTGTAAAGAGGAGAGCGCCAAAATACCTCCCAAGATGTGCACAAACATAGTGACCAACTCCAAGAAACATCTTAGCACTGTGCTTGCCAACAAATGTTTCTCTACCAAGTTGTAACCAATTCAGTGATGTAACAGTGTAATAACAGAGTGGACTAGTAATGAGACAAAGGGCTAGTATCAGAAGAAACCAGATTCATCAAGAGCCAGAAATCTGAGCAACAGTAATAAGTCAAACACAGGATTAAAGTTTGAGTAGCGACCCTTATATTGTTACAGTGAATACAGAAAAATGGCCAATCTGTACAAAAATACAAATAAATAACCCCAAAATACCTGGAACAACAAGTGTGCACTTGAGAAAATGAAAGCAGATTGTTGGCTAAAGTATGAAACCCGTGGAAAAGAAGCACACCTGGACTTCATCTCCCAGCTGACAGGCTGAACATTCCCTGTGTAGCTCCCGATTGGCTGTCGATGGGGCTAGTTACCACCCCACCTGGGGTTGTGTGACCTGAGGGTGCTTTCAAGTACAATCGGATATTTAACATTTTGCGGATGTAAACAAATCAAATGAATTACATGAATTATCTTGCTCTTAATGATTTGACCTAGCTGCAGGGTTTCACACATGGGGTACGAAGTACTAAGTCATGTTTTCCTTGGGGATCAAATACTTATTTCTCTCAGTGACATGCATTTCTTTGTAATTGAGCAAACTTATAAATTCAGCAGGGGATCAAAATTTTTTTTCCCACACTTTCTGACAGGTTGCTCTAAAAATGCAGCAACTTTGAAGGCAGCAATCTAAAAGTGGCTTTCCAACAAGCCAATCCCACAGGTCACAGGTCAGTGTGCATCCTCAACATTTTCAGCCTAGATGAGATATCTGTGTTTCATTTTTACTTTCATCATGGCTCCCCCAAATTAGGGTTACTCAAGTATGTTTTGAACAAACTGTAGATGTTATTTCATACAAAATATGTTATATATTTGTTATATATGTTATATATTTTTCTGCATTAAATGGCTGAACATGACCAAAGTGATTCCAACATTAACAACCGTTTTGTGATGGTGTGCAAGAGAGACAGTGTTGACTTTTTTTCAGAGAGAGACTTTCCATTTAAATGTGGTCAACTACTTTTGCTTTGCTAAGCTTTTGCAATAGTAGATATCTTTGGCAAAATGTTGTAAGCAGATCATATAAAAATTACACTGGTGCAAGATCCTCAAAGCTAAAGGTCAGATATGCTGTGCAGTACATACTATACTCTATAAAATGATGTGCATACAAAGCAGCTCTTATCCTTGCGTAATGTGAATTATCTAGGGTGATTATTAAACTGAAAATTCTTCAGATTCTGCTGTTGTTTAATAAACGCCAGCACTGTTTTCATATTCACAGCAGGGCCCTTTCTCCTCCTATTGCACTGCTTACATAGCAGGATCAAAAGCTGTGGAGGGGAGATATCAAACCATGCCTGGATCTGTGTGGTGAGAGCAGTGTTCACCCTGGGGGAAGAGCAGACAACACCTTTACTTTCATCACCAGAACAGAGCTCCCTTGGAGCACAGAATGAACAATGCCTGTTAGAAACCTTCTTCCTTCTTGGTCCTTCTTCGTAAGTGGTGCCACAAGAGTACTTGTGTCATGTTGCAGCTGAGTGTTTTAATAGCTATGTTATTTTTTTAACAAACCAAATGAGACCTTTCCCAACATAAAGCACTGTAAGATACAGCAGGCTGCTTTAAACTGTTTCCAGCCCCCCAAGCCCCCCACGCCCACCCAACCTCCAGCAGCGAGTCACAATACTTTGTAGCACTCCTTGTGAATTATTGATGAGCCAATACAAATTATTCAAACAGGAATTGGTAAAGTTGAAAGAACAAGCTGTATGAGACCGTTCATACAAGTTCAAGATTGAACTTTGGATCAGGGTGCCACTGGACTGTTGGTGGGCCTGAAACAGTCGAACCCATCCGTCGGTCCATCCATCCATCCGTCCATCCATCCATCCATCCATCCATCCATCCATCCATCCATCCATCCATCCATCCATCCA